>QRFJ01000253.1:1314555-1390478 GCA_006176705.1 Cocos nucifera
TCATGGAATGTTATTTATTAAGGGAGAATTAATGAAAGTTTTAATTCAAGACAATTAGAAATAGCTCTAATCGAGACATTAAAGAGTTAATCATTTCTACTAAAAAATAATAACGAACCCAATAGGTCACACACAATATAGTCAATGTGGATCAAAGATGAGAGAGTATTGGGCCATGAAGTCACTAAAATAGTTTAGTGGGCTTAGTGATATTAATATGATTAGTATGGGCTTATTTAATTAGGTATGGACTTAATTAATTAGTCTAGGGCTTATTAGGCTTAAGGTCTAATCCAAAATGGGTTATAACACGTCCTACATGGGTTAGGATTTGTATAGCTAATCCAATTTCTTTAGTAAATGTTAAACAACCTATGTGTCTTATAAATACATAGTTATGGCCAACCACAAAACATAATTGCTAGCACCATTATAGTGGCCAACCCTCTCTAAGGCTTCTTTGGGTCCAAAGGATTGATTTGTGTGGATACCATTAGAAGCCTCATGTGCGGGAGGCTAGAAAGGATCGAATTCTGTCTTGATTCATTACTTTAAGGTAAAACTCTAAACTATCTTGAAGTTTCAGATTTTTGTACAAAAACATGAATACGATCATGAGAATGCATGCTTAATATTGTTAGAAAGCAGGTAGTTACATGCATATATTTCAAAATAATTTTGAATGCAGTGGAATAGATCTAGGTAAACCCTTTAACCCTATATGCATTAGATCTAATCTATAAACTACTCGAGCCTAGATCTATGACATACATAATTTGAAATTAAAAATATGTAGATAACATCTACAAAGTAATTAAAATTAGATCCCATATCTTAGCACGGATCGAACTACATCGCAGTCGATGATCATATACATGAAAAAGCGTTCCTTGAGCTGTGCACACACCCGGCCTCCATAGATATCCACATGAAGTTCAATCTAATCAGAGGCTCGTCAATTCCCATAGGGTGCTAGCTCCCTTGTAGGAATCTTCTCTTAATGGCTGATCTAAAATTTTCTTGGATCTCGTAGATGCTCTAGAGTCAAAGAAAAAATGGAGGAAGAAGGAAGATGACAGCTTTCTTCCTTTGAAGTCTTATTCCTGGAACTTGAAGCAGAACCTTCCCATGTCTAGAAGGATCATGCCAACCTCTCTCTCTCTCTCTTGGATTCGGCCAAAGGGTGGAATTGATCTGAAAAATCTGTGGCATGCCCCAAAAGAAGAGGGCTTTTAAAGATGGCATCCAAGAGAGGTTGAGAACAACTTCTCATCTGGATCAATTTCAAATTGAATTCAAACTCATTTTGAATTCAAACTAAAACTAATCTGATCCTTATCTAAAGGAGAGAAGAAGAGAGTCGGCAATGCTTTGAAACTCATGCATAATTCCACACAAAAATTAGATTTGCATGAGGATGGCATAGGCAATTGGGCTTGGCGCATAGTTTGAATCCAATCCAATGTGGTCTTATGCTTCTTCCAATTTGATCCAAACCAAAAACTCATTTGGTTAGAGCTAAATAGATGTATAAGACCTAATCTAATTAGGTGCAAAATTTGATGAATCAAATTTGATAAGGATCACGATGTTACCGTTAAGACACCATATTTATTAGTTTAAATTCAACTTTTTAAATTAATTAAAAATTATGAAGAGAGTAGTGAGTCGGATCGAATCCACAGAGAGGCAATGATTTAATTCTAAAATCTTTGATTTTTTTATTTTTTATTTTTTATTTTTTAAAAGAAAAGAAAAGAAGGGTTTTTGAAAATTAAAGTCAAAAAATAGATTTATAAATAAAAGCAAAATTTAAATTATGCAAAAATAAATTTGGTACTAAGATCCACTATTTAGATCTTAGTGGCCTTACAGCCAAGGTATAGGGTGGAAAGCCAAGCTCTGGGTTGAAGGTTGCTTCAAAGCTACAGTGCTGAGAAGAAGGGCCAGTCTTCTACGCTATCTCCACGTCTATGCTGATCTACGATCTCCTTCTAGTTTTTTTTTCTATTTTTTTCTTTAATTTTTTATATTTAAATTCTAAATTTGAGTTTTAATAAAGAAAGCTTTATTATTCTTTTCAATTCTAGCTCTTTAAATTAATTATTCTTTATTGCTCTTTAATTTTATTGCAAGTAGCCGCTAAGATCTAAATAGTAGATCTTAGTACCAAATTTATTTTTGCATAATTTAAATTTTAGTTTTATTTATAAATCTATTTTCCAATTTTAATTTTTAAAAACCCTTTTTTTCTTTTTCTTAAAAAATAAAAAAATAAAAAAATAAAAAATAAATCAAATATTTTAGAATTAAATCGTTGCCTCTCTGTGGATTCGATCTGACTCACTACTCTCTTCATAATTTTTAATTAATTTAAAAAATTAAATTTAAACTGATAAATACGGTGTCTTAACAACAATATCATGATCCTTATCAAGTTTTTGGCGTCATTGCCGGAGAGGCATAAAAATTAAAATTTTTTCATTTCTTTGATTCTTTTATTGCCTGCTAATTATTTTTCTTATTTATTTTATAAGAAAAAAAAATAAAGAAAAGAATAAAGAAGATTAGGGCACGAATAAAACTCTTAATCATATTTGGTGAGATCATTCCTAAACCCTAAATCTCTTTCCTTATTTTTAATATTTATTTTATTTTTAAATTAATTAAAAATTATATACTAAAATCTAATTAAAAATCTCATCATAAGATTAGAAACCCTAATTATTTAGAGCATCCATCATATTAGTTTTATTTTTTATTTTTTATTTTTTTTGGTGATTACTGGAGGCAAGGTAAGCCTTTCAGAATTCAATTAGATGCATGCATCTAGTTTAAATTGCATAGAACTCTTTGATCGAAAATTTTTTTTGTGCATATTCATATTAAATCAAATTAAGGGCACAACCCATTAAAAAAGATAAGATAGAAATTTGATCATCCTTTCTTGGCCCACAAACAACCAACCAGCATCCTGCATTAACCCAAACCTTAACTCTTAAAATCAATTAGACGTCAACCCTTAAGGATATTCGAGCTCAATAGGATAAGAAACCCTAAGAGTTGAATCAAGTTAGGGTTAATCAATTTGACTGATGTCTAGAAAAGTGGTTCAGAAATGACTGGGCCCGAAGGAAGGTGGTTACTTAATTGATTCCATTAGCTTACCTAGCCAAGCACAATTGGTGTCTAAGATAAGCAACGGCGGGACTCCCACTGACCTTATACTTATCTGACCAGTTGATTGACTGATCCTCTACTTGGAGGGCTCGAAGGTGATCATGGTAGTTAGGAGCTATCTAGACCTAAGACAACTCTTAGTCAAGATTGATTGCCTAACTTGTTTACTAAATAACATCAAACATAAACCACAAATAAACTCTTCTCTCTATCATCTCTAGATATAAGACTCCTTAGGATCTTTCTTTAGAACCCTCTTCTTTCTTTCTCTCCTCTTTTCTTAAAATAATAATAATAATAAAATAAAAAATAAAAAATATATATCTTACATATATTGGTTGCCTAGTACATGATCTAGAAGATCCTTTACTGACCTATTAAACCTAATCCTAAATGAAAGACTAATCTTATAGATCAGATAATCAAATGACTAAAATCTGAAACCACCCTAGGCAGATGAAGAATACTTTATTCCTCCACTACAATCCACGATTCATCCACTTACCTGTATCCTCACCACTATGAGATCAAGTCGACTATAATCCAGGCTCATTTTTTTATGGAACAATAAGATCTACAAACGTTGGAGAATTCTTAAATTTGTTCATGTAAAAATCAGAATTTTCTATGATACCTAGACGACTGTTTCTTTCTCATTAAAATAAAACAAGTACGCTTAAGCACTTAGGAAGAATAATCAACAGAGCAGAATGCAAACAAGAATCTTAAAAATTTTCATAGAAATCCAATACCAGAGCAAGCCTCATGAATTGACAGCTTCCAGGAAAAAAATTCATGAATCATGGAAGACTAAAAACTTCTTAGAAAATGCCCACACCATGGTCTATCTAAGTGGCAAATTGTACAAGCTTTCTATGAAGGTTTAGGAGATCAATATAAGCAGATGATTGATGCATCCTATGGAGGTGCATTCATAAGAAAAAGTGAGGACGAAGCTTATACCTTGTTTGAAATCTTAAGTGAAAACTCTATTAACCATGCTTCATTATCCTCTGATGAAAGATCAATTTCTCAACAAAAATGGGCAAGAATTTATGAAATCAAAACTCGAAAACTTAATTCTAAGACAGACTTGAACATAATAGCACAAAAATTAGATAAAGTCAATCTTATTGCCTAAAAATTAGATCAATTTCTAAATCTAGGTCAACAATTTCCTGCATAATACACACCAGCTTCTAATTATCAGGAGATTTGCTCTATTTGTGCTAGCACAATACATTATGCAAGTGAATGTCCCACGGTTGCACAATTACCACCTCTTATCCAAGAGCAAGTCCAAGCTGCTCAAGGTTACTCCAAACCACTTAATGACCCATATTCAAATTCATATAATTCTGGTTGGAGAAACCATCCTAATTTCTCTTGGAAACCATAATAGGGTTTGACGAGTTTACCTTAACCCTAATCTGATCGGGGCTCAAGATAGAAGAACTTAATCACATAAGTAGCTACACTGAGAGGTTCATTTTCAGTCTTGATGGGTTATCACCATATACTGCTAGGTATCACTGGTAGATTTTGAAAGTAATTAGAATGATTTAGATGATCGATCATTCTAGCTTTATCTAAATCAAAAGAGTTCTAATCCATCGAAAGGAGTTTCGATGATGTCGATGATAGAGATTACGACATATCCCATTATCATACAGAACTGAACCTAACTGGATTACAAAAATAAGGGTTTGGATTTGAATATAATCAACTGGACTAATCCAATTCAATTGATTTGAATTAGATTCAATTAGGTTCAAGAAAATCGTACTAGCACATGATTGAGCCTAACGTTCTCCGTCTACTATCATTAAAAGTTATCTTGACTGAGCCAAATATATTTATGCTCACTCAGGTACCTTTACTTGGTCTGACTAGAGCTTGTCTAGGTTAAAAAAAAATTATTTTAATTTATGAGATAAATTTGAGACAACATCAGCCATTTTCCATCACCTGATAATTCTTGTCTTTTGACTTTGGTCAAATATTGATCTTTGATCCTTGGATATCTGCCCATGTGTCATGCACCTATTGGAGAGTAGATAGGGGCTTGTCCCCTTGCTAGATTTTGGAAAGGAGGGGGTGCATGCCTAGGGAGGCGTACGCCCATGGATAGGGACGATTGGAGTTCCTTACGGATGGGACTCCAGGTTGCTTCTTGGATTCTACTTAGGTGACCCCTAGCTATATACTTTGACTAGTCTTAGGCACCATCTAAGGATGAATTAGTGAGGTTCTCATCTGATTGGATCAAGTGATGTCATTCCATCAATCAAATTTAGATCTGATTGCATGAAGCAATGTGATTGGTTGAGATGATGTGGCACTGTATGGCACAGCAGGGTCTATATAAACCCTGTCTGCACCCAACTTTGATAGAGTTCTCTCTTAGCCCATGCCCCAAGGCTATTCCTCTTCCTCCTCTATGCCATCTTCTAATTCTCTCTCTCCTCTCCATGTCCAAGAGAAGTTGGGCTCCAGTTTGGTGCGATCCAGGCAAGAAAAAGCTGACGAGAAAGGAAGAAGACAACACTGCTGCAGAGACAACTGCAGATCTTCGAAAGAAGTTTTGAAGATCCTCCAAATCAGATCCAGATCTGATATTTGGAGAAGTGATAAAGAAAGAGAAGATCTCCAAATTCAGTCTAAGAGGATATCGATAGAGGCCAGATGCTTGCATGGCTAGATCTAGAATCTCAGGCAATCAGTAGGATCATCAAAGGATAATCTGATTACCCAGCATCAAGGTATAAATTAAATTAGATTTAATTTATTTTTATTTTTATTTTTTAGATCTATAAAATTAGATCTAAAACATCTCAGATCTGATTTAGATATATGAGAAAAATTTTTGAAATATTCTCTTTGATCTGATCAGATCTGAACGAATCTGATCCAAAAAATCAGCATTTTCCTTCAACTAGTATCAGAGCTAAGGTTCTCTAAATTATTTAGATCTAATTTTTATTTATTTTTAATCTAAAAATTAGATGATTTTAGATATCACATGAGATGTGATTAGATCTAAAATTAAAAAAATTAAAATTAAATAATTTAGATCTAAGTTTTACAAGATGCATGACTAGTTGTAAAATAGAATAGTTCTATACATAGTCTTGCATGATCATGATTTATTTTGATTAAATTATAATTTTAGATCTATTTATTTTTTATTTTTTAATAATTATAAATATTATAATAAAATCTAAAAAATAAAAATAAAATTATTTAATTTTTAGATCATATGAGATATGATGAATGCATGTTTAGACTAGTTGTAGAATAGTTCTACATAATTATCTAGATTAGAATTTATTTTGATGTGATCAATTTAAATCTAATTTTTTAGATAATTATGAGATAATTTAGATCTAAAAATATGCATGATATGATACATGAGATGTATGCAAAATATGTATAAAGTTAGATCAATTTTTATATATGAGATATATGATGTAGATCTAACTAGTTTTGTAGATTTATATTTCTGATTAAGGAAGTTCTCCTTGGCCGTCCGATCATAAGAATAAAGTAAGGATTTAAAGATCCCTCTCCTTTCCATTCGATGGGGTGTTCTTATGATGTGTAGGGGTGCTGCGTGCATTCGTCCTTAATCAGAAATCAAAAACTTACTTTCTGCAAAATCCTAGATCCTGAAATCCTAGGATTTTATTTACATATTTTGTTTATGAACCCTAAACTTAATTAAGAATTAAGATTATGAAATATTAATTAGGTCTAAAATTGAGAATTTTAGATCTAAGACATATTCATAATATTGGGTTCGGGCTTGGGTAGCTCAATTAGGTCTAAGCGGTTGATCAAACCGAATCAAGAGTTGGTTAGATGGGATCAACAATGCTTAAATTGACCAGCCTAATAGGATTAAGTCTGGGTCAAGATCGAGTCATGTTGAATGTGATCGATCAAGCTAAGACCTAATTAGGCTCAGAGGTTAGAGTCTGGATTGTAGGCTAACCCAATTGGTTCTGGCTCAATAATTTGGTGTCTAAGGTAAGTTTGGCAGATACGACCGACTGATTTTTAATTGGAAGCTACTCGACTGAATGCATTCTTGTTGAGTTAATGGCATATTCCTTCCACCGGTCTCACTTACCTGGCCATGTTTGTTGACTCAGTTCTGATCTGAGGTGGTCAATAATTTGAGCTAACCCATGCCACTAGGTTAGTCATAATGGTTATGACTATGTCAAGTCTAGTTTAATGAGACCTAAATCAAATCTCCCTAAGAAAAGATTAAGTCTAAGGTCTTCCACCATTGTAGATGTGTGGGCCCTTTCCGGGGTTGATTGTTCTCGGCTGGATACAGTGGTTCAGTTGCACCGAAAAGATGCAACCATGTCTATTAGGCATTGGATGCTATGGGCTGGAGGATGAATTGGGCTCAATATTTCGGATACGGTGAGAGACTCAATTAGGAAATCCAATCTATGCAAATGGTGGGTCTGACTTAACTAAGGAGTGGATCAATATTTTGGACACGGTGAGATTCATGAATTAGAGATCAAGTTTGGGTGCACCATGATTAGAGAATCATTGAACAAGAGTTGTTCACTCATTGGCTAACCCATCACCAATAACTGTTAGGTGAGGTGATGAGTCAGTTGGTGGAGACCGCACCACCCACTAGAAATCATTAATCATGGAGATTTTTGCATCTCTACAGAGGGAGTGTAGGGATCCGAGAAAATAGTGGGAAGCTAATTTATTTAAAAATAAAATTTCTAAATAAATTGATTAAGTCTTAATTATAATATCTAACTAAAAATCTTTGACTCTCTACAGAAAAATGTCTGCATCCAATCCCACTAGCACGTATCCTAGGACACCCATAGACTGACCAAACCAATTATACAAGATTGGCTTCAGGAACTTCAAAATTATTTTGGATTCTAAGAAGTTAACTCATGTATTGGATCAGGACCCTCCCACCTTACCAGCTCCATCCATCGCTGAACAGAGAGCATCTCTGAAAAGTGGACGACGAAGATAATAAGGCCAGATATTACATGTTGGGCTCGATGTCTGATGAGCTTCCAGCGCCAACATGAAGATATCAGGACTGCTCGCCAAATGTTGGCTCACCTACAAGAGATGTTTGGTGAACAGAGTCGCACAGCCAAGTATCAAGTCACTAAATGACTTTTCAAGGCTAAGATGCATGATGGGCAGTCAGTCCAAGATCATTGTCTGATGATGATCAAGGACTTGGAAGAGCTTGAGAAGCTCGGTGTGAAGTTGGACTTGGATCTGCAGAATGATATAATTCTGCAATCCTTGACTGATGCATATGGGTAATTCATCATGAACTACCATATGCATAAACTTCAAAATTCCTTGGCCGAACTTATGAATATGCTGGTTACCGCTGAGCTTTCTATGAAAGGTTCTAAAGGCTCAGTGCTTGCTATGGAATGGACTTCTTCCAAGAGAAAGTCTTTTGGAAAGAAAAAAAGTCTGTGAAAAAGCAGAAGGTGGAAGGAGGAAAGAAGAAAAAGGCAGACTGAAAAAGAAGAAGGCCGCTGACAAAGGAAAAGTGTTTTCCATTGCAACAATGACGGCCACTTGAAAGCGGAACTGCCCTACTTACCTGGCCACCCTGAAGAACAAGAAGGAGGCAGGTCCTTCTGGAGGTATGCTCGTTATTGAGTCTAACCTTACGATTTCTTCTACATCCAGTTGGGTGCTTGACTCTGGTTCTAGTGCTCATCTGTGCACTTTCATGCAGGATCTTGAGGATAGCAGGAGGCTGAGGGATGGTGAGATGATCCTACACATCGAAAATGGAGCAAGAGTTGCTGCAGTGGTCGTGGAAACATACCCTCTTCGATTACCATCTGGTTTAGACTTAGTTTTGAAAGACTATTATTATGTGCCTGCAGCAAGCAGGAATTTGATTTCTATTTCATGCTTAGCATTAGAAGGCTATGTAATTACCTTTTCTTAAGGACCATTGTAACATTCTTTATGAAAGAAATAAAATTGCAAATGGTTTCCTTATTAATGGTCTTTATCAGCTACATATTGATGTATCTATTTTTAACTATCGAGCAAAATGTGAATGCCATGAAATGACCTAGGGATAGTCCAAATGATAGGTATCTATGGCACCTAAGATTAGGTCATATAGCAGAAGATAGGATCAACAAATTGGAGAAAAATGGGCTATTGAGTCCATTGACTTTTGAGTCATATCCAACTTGTGAATCTTGTCTTCAAGGCAAAATGACTAAACTCCCTTTTGTAGGACATGGGGAAAGGGCCACAGATCTCCTTGCCCTAGTACATACTGATGTGTGCGGCCCATTTGATGTGCCGGCTAGAGGCAATTTTGTCTACTTCATTATCTTTACCGATGATTTATCTAGGTATGGGTATGTGTATCTTATGAGACACAAGTCTGAAGCTTTTGAAAAGTTCAAAGAATTCAGACATGAAGTAGAAAAGCAAACAGGAAAACCCATTAAGGTTCTTCGATCAGATCGAGGAGGTGAATACCTTAGTCAAAAATTCCTAGACTATCTCAAGGAAAATGGCATAGTCTCTCAATGGACTCCACCAGGAACACCTCAACTCAACGGGGTTTCAGAATGGAGAAATCGGACTCTATTGGATATGGTCCGATCCATGATGAGCTTCACAGACCTCCCTGATTTTCTTTGGGGACACTGTCATTGTTAACTTCAATTTACTTACTGAATAGGGTTCCCTCTAAAACCGTTCCTACCACACCGTATGAGATATGGCATGGTAAGAAACCAAGTCTGAGTCATCTCAGAATTTGGGGTTGTCCGGCTCATGTCAAAAGACAACAAGCGGACAAGTTAGAGTTTAGGTCCTTTAGAGCTCGATTCATAGGATATCCTAAAGAGTCATTAGGATACTATTTCTACATTCCAGAAGATCCATAATGTGATTGTGAGTCGACATGCCATCTTTCTTGAAAAATAGTTTATTCAAGATAGCGGCATTGGAAAGCAGATCAAGCTTGATGAGAAAGTCTCACAAGAGCAACGAGCTAAGGACCAAATGGAACCAAATCAGGTTGAGCCAATACAGAACACTACCTCCTCCACCTCGTAGATCAGGAAAGAGTTTTCCATCCCCCTGAGAAGATACTTAGGTACTTATTTCAGAGGAAGTAGAGGAAAATGTTCCTCGTAGGTAATGGGGTTCATGGTGATGATCCCAAAATCCTATAATGAGGCGATATCAGATATCGACTCTGAGAAATGGTTAGAGGCAATGAAGTCAGAAATTGACTCGATGCACTCAAACCAAGTCTGGACCTTGGTAGATCCACCAGAAGGTATAGTACCTATTGGGTGTAAATGGATCTTCAAGAGAAAGATTGGTGCAGATGAAAATGTGGAGACATTCAAGGCTAGACTAGTGGCAAAAGGTTATAGTCAATGCGAAGGCATTGACTATCAGGATACCTTTTCGCAGTAGCTATGCTAAAATCCATTTCGCACATTGCTTGCTGTTGCAGCCTATTTCGATTATGAAATATGGCAAATGGACGTGAAAAATGGCATTCTTAAATGGATATCTTGAGGAAGATATCTATATGGAACAGCCGCTAGGTTTCACATCCAGTGATACTGATCATAAGGTTTGCAAGCTGCAAAGGTCCATATATGGACTTAAGCAAGCATCTCGGAGCTGGAACACTCATTTTAATGATGTGATCAAAATGTTTGGTTTCATCAAAAATGAAGAGGAAATCCATGTATCTTCAAAAAGGTCAGTGGGAGCGCTGTTGTCTTTCCTCGTATTGTACGTGGATGACATCCTCCTTATTGGGAAATGATATTCCCATGTTGACCATAGTTAAAATGTGGTTATCCAAAGAATTCTCCATGAAAGACCTAGGTGAAGCATCCTTTATTCTAGGAATTAAGGTCTATAGGGATAGACCGAATAGGATGCTAGGACTTTCACAGAAGATGTACATAGAGGAAGTACTAAAGAGGTTTAGTATGAAAAACTCTAAGAGGGGATTTGGAATACCCTTCAGACATGGCATTCATCTTTCCAAGAAGATGTGCCCTAGCACACCTGAGGAAATAGAACGCATGAGCAAGATCCCTTATGCTTCTGCAATAGGGAGCCTCATGTATGCCATGCTATGTACACGACCTGATATAGCCCATGCTGTGAGTGTCACAAGCAGATATCAGTCAAATCCAGGTGAAGAACACTGGACTTCTATGAAATGTATCCTTAAGTACTTGAGAAGAACTAAGGATATGATGTTGGTCTTTGGTAATGGAGAACTCCAAGTCCAGGGATACACAGACTCGGATTTCATGTCCGATGTAGATGATCGAAAGTCAACATCTGGAAGTCTATTTGTGTGCAATGGTGGAGCTGTCAGCTTGAAAGAGTTTCAAGCAAACAGTGATAGCAGATTCCACCATGGAAGCAGAATATATCGCTGCATCAGAAGGCTGCAAAGGAAGGCATTCTGGTACAAGAAGTTTGCTGCAGAGAATTGGAGTAATGCCATCAGATGCCATTCCTCTATACTGCGACAATAATGGCGCCATAGCCCTTGCTAAGAGGAGCCGAGGTCTCACCAAAAATCTAAGCACATTGAGCGGCGATACCATCCTCATCCACGATTACCTCGAGAAAGGGTTACGTCGAGGTCAAGAGAGTCAACTCCGCAGACAATGTGGCAGACCCACTTACAAAGCCGTTGGGCCAGCAGAAGATCGAAGCCCACCTTGAAGAAGATGGGACTTAGACTTGTAGCCAATTGGCTTTAGGTCAAGTGGGAGATTTGTTAGATATATGTGCCCTAGAAGCCAGAATTGGCTGACACTTGTAATACACTTCTAGGGGCAAAATTATAATTTTGACTATAAATAATAAAATGGATTATTTTCTATCACATAAATGTATATATTTAGTGTCTGTGATACATCCTTTGAGTTAATGGTAATGATAATTCATATTTTTCAAGAGTTGAAAATTTAAGACATGAATTTTCATTATTAACTCATAAAATGCTCCTGACCATAGGATCATCATGAGGATGGTGATTGATCCAGAAGGTTGGTGTACAATCTTCTTCTTTATAGTAGATGAGTCTTGAGTCTATGGTGTAGGAGACACCAGAGCGAGAGTATAGGTACTCGTTAGAGAACGAGGGCACTGAGCGTGACCACCTCGAGTAGTCATAAGGAAGTCTACCTTCTCATCGAATGACTGACTCGATGCTGCAGTGGTGTGTCTGGTTCTTTGACCTGAGGTGCATCGACAGTTCACCTTGAGGGTGTTATAGTTTGACTACACCATTACTCGATCTCCTAGCCATTCGGAAATCCTGAGGTGTATGTTGGCTATAGCATGTTCATTGTAGGAATTGGATTGCACCAAGATGGAATCTATCTACCTCGGTGGATAGAGGAGCAGCCCTATGATGATCATGAGAATCAAGTCCATAAGCCCATGGCCATGGCAGAGTGAAATAATAGAAAGAGTTTCTATTTAGGTTTTCACATCGGACTTGAATCGAATGATTAAATCATATGATAGAAATTAGGGTTTGACGAGTTCACCTTAACCCTAATCTGATCGGAGCTCAAGATAGAAGAACTTAATCACACAAGTAGCTACATCGAGAGGTTTATTTTCAGCCTTGATGGGTTGCCACCATATACTGTTAGGTGTCAATGGTGGATTTTAGGAGTAATTAGAATGATTTAGATGATCGATCATTCTAGTTGTCTGAATCAGAAGAGTTCTGATCCATCGAAAGGAGTTTTGATGATGTCGATGATAAAGATCGTGACATATCCCATTACCATATAGAACTAAACCTAACTGGGTCATACAAACAAGGGTTTAGATTTAGATATCATCAATTAGACTAACCCAGTTCAATTGATTTAAATTAGATTCAATTTGGTTCAAGAAAATCATGCAAGCACACGATTGAGCCTAACGTTCTCCTTCTACTATCATTAAAAGTTGTCTCGACTGAGCCAAATATATTTTTGCTCACTCAGATATCTTTACTTGGTCTGACTGGAGATTGTCCAGGTTAAAAAAAGATTGTCTTTATGAGATAAATTTAAGACAATATATGTCATTTTCCATCATCTGCTAATTCTTGTCTTTTGATTTTGGTCAAACATTAACCATTGATCCTTGGACATCTACCCATGTGTCATGCACCTATTGGAGAGCATCCCCTTGCTAGATTTTGGAAAGGAGGAGGCACACACCTAGGGAGGCATGCACTCATGGAAAGGGGCGACTAGAGTCCCATACGGATGGGACTCCAGGTTGCTTCTTGGATTCTACTTAGGTGACTCCTAGCTATAGACTTTGATCAGTTTTAGGCACCATCTAAGGATGAATTAGTGGGGCTCTCATCTGATTAGATCAGGTGATGTCATCCCACCAATCAAATTTAGATCTGATTGCATGAAGCAATGTGATTGGCCGAGATGATGTGGCACTGCATGGCGCAGCAGGGTCTATATAAACCCTGTCTGCGCCCAACTTTGACAGAGTTCTCTCTTAGCCCATGCCCCAAGGCTTTTCCTCTCCCTCCTCCATGCCATCTTCTAATCCTCTCTCTCCTCTCCATGCCCAAGAAAAGTTGGGCTCCAGTTTGGTGCGATCCAGGCAAGAAAAAGATGATGAAAAAGAAAGAAGGCAGCATTGCTGTAGAGACGACTGCAGATCTTTGAAAGCAATTTTGAGGATCCTCCAAATCAGATCTAGATCTGACATTTGGAGAAGAGATAAAGAAGGAGAAGATCTCTAGATTTAGCCTGAGTGGATATCGGTAGAGGCCAGGCTCTTGCGTGGCTAGATCTAGAATCTCAGGCAATCAGCAGGATCATCAAAGGATAATCTGATTATCCAGCATCAAGATATAAATTAAATTAGATTTAATTTATTTTTATTTTTATTTATTAGATCTATAAAATCATATCTAAAACATCTCAGATTTGATCTAGATATATGAGAGAAATTTTTGAAATATCTCTCTTGATCTGATCTGATCTGTACGAACCTGTTCCAAAAAATCAGCATTTTTCCTTCAATTAGTCCCACATTGCCTAGAAGAAAATCCTCCACCCCTCCTAGCTCTATATAAAGGACACTAGGCCTTTAGAAATAGATAGATCTGGTGGAAGGAAAGCCAAGATATAGGGTGGAAGCCAAGCTCTAGTTTGAAGGTTGCTTCAAAGCTACAGTGCTGAGAAGAAGAGTCAGTCTTCTACGCCATCTCCATGCTTACGCTGATCAACGATTTTCTTCTAATTTTTTTTTCTCTTTCTTTTTCTTTAATTTCTTATATTTAAATTCTGAATTTGAGTTTTAATAAAGAAAGCTTTATTATTCTTTATAATTCTAGCTCTTTAAATTAATTATTCTTTATTGCTTTTTAATTTTATTGCAAGTAGCCGCTAAGATCTAAATAGTGGATCTTAGTACCAAATTTATTTTTGCATAATTTAAATTATACTTTTATTTATAAATCTATTTTCTAACTTTAATTTTTAAAAATTCTTCTTTTCTTTTCTTTTAAAAAATAAAAAATAAAAAGTAAAAAATAAAAATCAAAAATTTTAGAATTAAATCATTATCTCTCTATGGATTCGATCCAACTCACTATTCTCTTCATAATTTTTCATTAATTTTAAAATGTTGGATTTAAACTGATAAACACGGTGTCTTAATGACAATATCGTGATCCTTATCAAATTTTTGGCACCATTGTCGAGGAGGCATAAAAATTAAAATTTTTTTATTTCTTTATTTTTTTATTGCCTACTAATTATTTTTCTTATTTATTTTATAAAAAAATAGAGAAAAGAACAAAGAAGATTAGGGCACGAACAAAACTCTCAATCCTATTTGGTGAGATCATTCCTAAACCCTAAATCTCTTTTCTTAGTTTTAATATTTATTTTATTTTTAAATTAATTAAAAATTATCTATTTAAACCTAATTAAAAATCTCATCATAAGATTAGAAACTCTAATTATTTAGAGCATCCATCATATTAGTTTTATTTTTTTTTATTTTTATTTCTTTTTGGTGATTGCTGGAGGTAAGGTAAGTCTTTCAGAATTTAATTAGTTGCATGCATCTAGTTTAAATTACATAGAACTTTTTGATTGAAATTTTTTTGTGCATATTCATATTAAACCAAATTAAGGGCACAATCCATTAAACAAGATAAGATAGAGATTTGATCATCCTTTCTTGGCCCACAAACAACCAACCAGCATCCTGCATTAACCCAAACCTTAACTCTTAAAATCAATTAGACATCAACCCTTAAGGATATTCGAGCTCAATAGGACAAGGAACCTTAAGAGTTGAACCAAGTTAGGATTAATCAATTTGACTGATGTCTAGGAAAGTGGTTCAGGGATCACTGAGCCCGAAGAAAGGTGGTTACTTAATTGATTCTGTTAGCTTACCTGGCTAAGCATAATTGATGTCTAAGGCAAGCAGTGGGGGGACTCCCACTGCCCTTATACTTACCTGGCAGTTGATTGACTGATCCTCTACTTGGAGGGCTCGAAGGTGATCTTGGTAGTTAGGAGCTATCTAGACCTAAGACAACCCTTAGTCAGGATTGATTGCCTAACTTGTTTGCTAAATAACATCAAACATAAACCACAAATTAACTCTTCTCTCTATCATCTCTAGATTTAAAACTCCTTAGGATCTTTGTTTAGAACCCTCTTCTTTCTTTCTCTCCTTTTTTCTTAAAATAATAATAATAATAAAGTAAAAAATAAAAAATATATATCTTAAACCATATATTGGGTTGCACTAGTACATACACGGTAGAAGATCGCTTTTACCTAACCTAGTTAAACCAAATCCTGAAATTGAAAGACTAATTCATATAAGACCAGATAATCAAATGGCTGAAAATCGTGAAGAACCACCTAGGCAGATGAAGGAATACTTTATTCCTTCCACCTATAATCCATTGACTTGCATCCACTTACCTGATATCCCTGCTAGCCACTATGAGATCAAGTCGACCATAATCCAGATGCTCCTATCTTTTTATGGGAACACCAATGAAGACTCTTACAAATATCTGGATGAATTCTTAGAAATTTGCTCTATTAAAAAAATTCAGAATTTTTTTAATGATGCTCTTAGACTGACCTTGTTCCCTTTCTCATTAAAAGATAAAATCAAGTATTGGCTTGGCACATTAGAAAAAAAAATTCAAACATGGACAGAGATGCAACATGAATTTCTTAAGAAATTTTATCTCATAGGACGAACCAATACCATGAGGCGAGCCATCATGGGATTTGCTCGGCTTTCAAGGGAATAAATTCATGAATTATGGAAAAGACTTAAGAAACTTCTTTGAAAATGCCCACACCATGGTCTATCTAAGTGGCAAATTGTACAAGCTTTCTATGAAGATTTTGGAGATCAATATAAACAGATGGTTGATGCATCCTGTGGAGGTGCATTCATGAGCAAAAGTGAGGATGAAGCTTATACCTTGTTTGAAATCTTAAGTGAAAACTCTATTAACCATGCTTCGTTATCCTCTGATGAAAGATCAATTTCTCAACAAAAATGGATAGGAATTTATGAGATCAAAACTTCAGAACTTAATTCTAAGACAGACTTGAACATAATAGCACAAAAATTAGATAAAGTCAACCTTATTACCCATAAATTAGATCAATTCCTAAATCTAGGTCAATAATCTCCTGCATAATACACACCAGCTTCTAATTATTAGGAGATTTGCTATATTTGTGCTAGCCCAATACATCATGTAAGTGAATGTCCCATGGTTGCATAATTACCATCTTTTATCCAAGAACAAGTCAAGCTGCTCAAGGTTAGTCCAAACCACTTAATGACCCATATTCAAATTCATATAATCCTGATTGGAGAAACCATCCTAATTTCTCTTAGAAACTACAACAGACTCAGGCTCAGACCTAAATTCCATCAGTCAAAAATTTTCAAAATAGGCCCCAGTACCAAAACTATGCCTATAATAAGGGTCAGCCTAGTCAGTCTTCTCAATCACTGCATTATAATCAGTCCTCATATCCACCTCCTTAACAGACCAATCTAGCCGATGATAAATTCAATCAACTTCAATAATTAATTCTAAGCCAACAATGATCGATCACCAGGCTAGAAGCTCAAATAAGATAATTAGCTGAGTCTAGCATGAGGAGATAACAAGATCAATTACTAAGCCAATCAATTGCAAATCCTAAAAATAATCCATCCAATGTCTATCAACCACCTGGATTTACTCATCCATCTAACATCCCACCTAAGAATCCTTAATTAGAAAATGCTAAAGCAATATCTGAACTTAGAAGTGGTAGGATTCTTAAGGATCATACCAAGACCAGGTGATAGAGGCTAATACTGATGTTAGCCAAGATAAAAGATTTGAAGAAGAGGATAGTACTAAAACTAATCATATAGAAGAACCTGAGCTTAGAACTGGTACTAACACTGATAAGATAGATAAAGAAAAGAAGAGAACAGATGAATTAGTCGAGATATATAAACCCAAAGTCTCATTCCCTTCGACCTTAGAAGCAGACTCTTCCCGTAAAAAGCAAGAAACACGCAACAAGGAGCTAATGAAACTATTTAAATAAGTTCATATTAATTTACCCCTCCTCGATGCAATTCAGCATATCCTGACCTATGCTAAATTTCTAAAAAAACTCTACACCCAAAAGCATGAGCCATGAACCACCAAAAGAGTTATGCTATCTAAGGATGTAAGTGCGGTCTTGTTAAATCCAATACCTCAAAAGATGAAAGACCCTGGTGCTCCCTTAATTTCATGTGTTATAGGAGGCGTAACCTTTAACCGAGTATTACTATACTTAGGAGCTAGTGTGAACCTACTTCCAACCTCGGTTTATGAAAAATTTAGGATTGGAGAACTAAAATCCACATCAATTATATTGCAATTAGCTGATAGATCTATAAAAACACCGCGTGATTTGATTGAGGATGTTCTAGTTAGAGTAGACAAATGTTATTTTCTAGTAGACTTCCTCATACTTGACATGGAACCATCCCAAGAACTTAACCAAAATCCCATAATTTTAGGACGTCCATTCTTAGCGACTGCCAATGCCAATATCAACTATAAGATGGGAGCTATGGATTTTTCTTTTGGAAATCAAAAGGTAAGAATTAATATTCTTAATACCCCAAAATACACTCAAGAGGAGGAAGACTATTTTGTAATCAACCAAGTAGATGAAATAGTTGAATCTAATTCCTTCCTAGATTTACTGTAAGATGATAAACCCACTGAAGAAACTCAAACTTAGGAAGTGAATGCCTTGCTTAATTCACCTCCACCATCACATTCATTACCTTAGTTAGTGAAAGTTAAGCCCTTACCTGAGCGAAAAATTAAACCATTACATCTTTCAATTCAGGCCCCACCATAATTTAAACTAAAATTTTTATCTGAATCATTTAAGTATGTATTTTTAGGATCAAAGAAAACCCTACCAGTAATAATTGCTTCTAACTTAACTACTGAATAGGAAAACCAATTGGTAAATATTCTAAAAACATATAAGGAGGCCATAGGTTGGACCGTCGCTGATTTAAAAGGAATTAGTCCGTCAATATGCATGCACCATATTTATATAGAAGATAATGCCAAACCAACTCAAGAGATGCAAAGACAGGCTTAACCCTAACATGCAAGAAGTAGTCAAGAAAGAGGTAATTAAATGGTTAGATGCTGGAATTATTTATCCTATCTCTGACAGCCACTGGGTGAGTCCCACACAAGTTGTTCCAAAGAAATCTGGACTCACGGTTGTCCACACTGAACATGAAAACTTAGTACCAACACGACTTTCCACTGGGTGGCGTGTCTGCATAGATTATAGAAAACTCAATACAACCATCCCGAAAAGATCACTTTTCCCTTACCCTTTATCGATCAAATCCTAGAAAGACTAGCAGGCCAACAATACTTTTGCTTTTTAGATGGATACTCAGGATACAATCAGGTAGCAATCTACCCAGGAGATCAGAAAAAAAAGACCACCTTTACATGTCCCTATGGAACCTTTGCTTTCCGTAGAATGCCATTCGGATTATGTAATGCACCTGCGACTTTTCAAAGGTGCATGATGTCAATATTTTCAGACATGATAGGAGATTTCTTAGAAATATTCATGGATGACTTTTCAGTCTTTGGAGAATCTTTTGAGAGTTGCCTCAATAATTTGAAGAAAAAAATATTAAAATGATGTATTGAGGCTAATCTAGTGTTAAGCTGGGAAAAGAGCCACTTCATGGTTCAAGAAGGGATCGTTTTAGGACATATAGTATCTAAGAAAGGGATTGAGGTAGATAAAGCTAAAGTTGAACTAATTTCTAAACTTCCTCCTCCCACTTCTGTCAAACAAATTCGATCTTTTCTTGGCCATGTAGGATTCTATCGTCGCTTCATCAAAGAGTTCTCTAAAATTTCTCGTCCTTTGTGTAATCTGCTCGCTAAGGATGTTTCTTTTAACTTTGATGAAAATTATCTTAAAGCTTATGAAATCTTAAGAGAAGCTGTGACCAAAGCTCCAATCATACAACCTCCTAACTTGGTCACTACCTTTTGAAATTATGTGCGATGCCTCAGACTTTGCCATAGGAGCTGTCCTGGGCCAAAGGGTAAACAAATGTCCTGTATAGTGATCTATTATGCCAGTAGAACTCTGAATGAAGCACAAATGAATTATACCACCACTGAAAAAGAGTTGCTAGCCATTGTGTTTGCCCTAGAAAAGTTTAGATCATATCTATTAGGATCAAAAATCATAATTTACTCGGATCATTCAGCCTTGAGATACCTGCTCTCAAAGAAAGATGCTAAACCATGATTAATTAGATGGATCTTACTGCTACAAGAATTTGATATTGAAATTCAAGATAAGAAGGGATCTAAAAATGTTGTAGCAGACCATCTGTCTAGGATCCTAGTTAAAGATAGTGAACCTGTATCAATCAGAGAATCTTTTCTAGATGAACAATTGTTAACAGTTTCACATACAAAGGCTCCCTTGGTTTGCATAGATATTGTCAATTACTTAGTCATAGGACAAATTCCTGATGGCTGGTCTAAGAATGAGAAGGATCGATTCTTTGCTCAAATCAAATATTATTTTTGGAAAGATCCTGAGCTTTTTAGAATTTGTGCTGATCAAATCATTCGTATAGATGTGTTTCCTGAATCTGAACAATTGAGTATCTTACAATTCTTGTCATACCCTTGCTTGCGGAGGACATTTTTCTAGGACGAAAAACTATGGCCAAAGTATTGCAGAGTGGTTTTTATTGGCCAACATTATTTAAGGATGCCCATACTTTTAGTCAGGAGTGTCTTAAGTGTCAAGCCTTAGAAAATATTTCAAAGAAAGACATGATGCCTTTAAACCCCATCTTAGTAGTAGAAATTTTTGATGTATGGGGAATTGATTTTATGGGACCTTTTCCACCTTCCAATGGATTTGAATACATTTTGGTAGCTGTCGATTATGTTTCTAAATGGATTGAAGCAATAGCAACATGAACCAATGATCATAAAGTAGTCTTAAAATTTATTCAGAAGAATATCTTTTCTAGGTTCGGATTTCCACGTGCTATCATTAGCGACTGGAGGTACCCATTTTACAAACCACTAATTTTGAACTTTATTATGAAAATATGGGGTGACACATAAGATAGCTACACCATACCATCCGCAAACAAGTGGCCAGGTAGAAGTATCTAATAGAAAAATTAAGAATATCTTACAAAAGACTATTAGGCCTGATCGAAAAGATTGGTCAGATCGATTAGATGATGCATTATGGGCCTATAGGATAGCTTATAAAACCCCTATTGGAATGTCTCCCTATAGATTAATCTATGGAAAAAGCATGTCACCTTCCGGTAGAACTTGAACATAAAGCATATTGGGCAATAAAATAATTAAATTTTAATTTAAACCAAGCTGGTTCCAATCGGATGTTACAATTGAGTGAATTAGAAGAATTAAGGCAAGAAGCTTATGAAAATTCAAAAATCTATAAGGAGAAAATGAAAGCCTTCCATGATAAACATATTTCAAGAAAAACCTTTGAACCAAATCAACAAGTCTGGTTATTTAACTCAAGGCTTCGATTATTTCCTGAAAAATTAAAATCCAGATGGGATGGACCTTACATAGTTAATCATGTATTCCCACATGGTGCAATCAAACTCTATGATCCTAGGACTAAAAATTTCTTTAAGGTAAATGGCCAAAGGCTTAAACCATATATCGAAGGGATATCATTAAATCGAAAATATTGATCAAGTACAATTAATAGAACCATAATGAATTAAACTGTATTTTATCTGACTGAAGATAATAAACTTAGCGCTTATTGGGAGGCAACCCAATACTTCTTGAATCTAATTTATTCTTTTTAGTTTCTTTTCTTTTTAGGCTAAGCTGGAGAAGGACCAAAAAGCTGGAGAAGGATCATAAGCTTCAAGACCCATGCTAAATAAATAAACATAATTTACACCCTTTTATTTATTTTTCCTCTTCATTGAGGATAATGTCAATTCAGTTGGGGATAAAAAAATAAATTAAAAAAAAATAAAATAAAAAAAAATAAAATAATAAAAAATATAAATAAAATATTTATATAATATAAAAATAATAATAATAAAAAATAATAAATAAATAATAAATAATATATATATAATAATAATAAAACTATTTTGAAAATTTTTTGGATAAACCATATTTTAGGAAAGAGAATCTTAAGTAAAATAAACTAGAAAAAGTAATAAAATTAGAAAGTATTAACTAATAATGGTAGTGAGTTAAGAAGTAGATTACTTGGTCAGACCATTAGCAGCCTACTTAGGTCATTTAAAGGCTAACATCACTTCTAATTGCACATGCACACTAATGAAGCACAACAGGTGTTGATTATAAGGCTAAATTGAGGATTCAATTATCACTAAAAATTGATGGTTTATATATACTTCAATTAAAAAAACTTGAATTTAAGAAAAGAGCTACCTACTTAAATAAAATAAATAAATAAATAAAAAAGTATAAAACATAGAGTATATGTGGATTGCCCTAAACTAGAACTCTGCACCTTAAGTCAAGTGTAGAAGTTCACATCAAACGGTGAAGGAAAGGCCAGGATGCTCAGCATAATTTTCAAAAAAAAAAAAAAAAGCAGTGTGAAAGCTACCTTAATTCATGCACTTAACTTGGGAGTATATAGAAAACTAACCAAAATAGGTGATAAAAAGAAGATTCGTTTGTCCTTTGAATCAACACCCAAATGCTAAGTTAGTATTCACGAAACAAAGTGCTGAAAATCTTTAGATGAACTCTAAGAAAGTTTTTGATTAATCTGCCATGAAATTTACTTCTGAAACTCAATACTTAGTTAGTGATACTATCTAAACTTTTGATCTTAAATCCTAGATTTATTCTTGTGAAGGAGGATTTCAACAAAATATGGTAATTGATCTAAATTAAATTCTTTCTTTACTTGAGGATGAGCAAAGCTTAAGTTGGAGGGTGTGATAAGTATCATAAATTTATTAATAAAAGTATTAATTTATTAATTAATTTATATTAATTTTTAAAAATTATTAATCAATTTATATATAATTTTTAAGAAATTCATATTTTTATTAATTAAAAAATTAATTAAAAAATAATAAAAATTAAAAAATAAAATTTTATAATCAATGGAAAGAGCTTATTTTTTTTATCATAATAAAATAAATTTGAAGCAAAATGGAGCTAAAATAAAAAAGATATGAATTTCTAAAGAAATAAAATAAAATAAAAAAAATTATGAAAAATAACATACAGCTCAAACGACTCAAGCCGCCATGCCACAGCAGTCGGCGCATCTAAATGCGCTGAGCCAAGCAGACCAAGCTGGCGTGCCAAGCCATCCATACTAGTCGACTCAATTCTAGAAGCCATCAGTCGGTCTACAGCACAGTGTGCACCGCTAGCTCAGCAGACACCGGCGAATCAGCGCTTGCCATGTGGTGGACCTAAATCCTTAAAGGGTCCACAGAAATTTATTGCAGCTCATAGGGCAATCTGATCTTTTCACTCAGCAATAGAGACGCTGATTGGCTGTGGTGTATGGTACGGTTGGTCCATGCAATCCATAAGAATAGTAATTGCGCCATTGGACGTTGCGGTAGCTTGCAGTCAAGATCGAACGACTGTGGTTATTTTCAAATTTGATTCAACTTCAAACTTCACGTGGATCACCATCTAATGGTAGCGCTCGATCCAAGGGATGATCCGATGGTCCAGAACACTCCCGATGATGATCAGGACTCTCGATGCATGATTTGCGGCTAGATTTTCTCCATCAACGTACGATCGGACGGTCAGAATTTAATCCGACCTAATCTAAGCTGATATGCATCTGATTTTGATGATTTTTGGATTGTTGGATTTCTATTGAATGGCTAGATTTCACCAGACTTATCAAAGTCATATCAGAGCTATTTTGATTTAAATTTTATTCGGATTTCTTTGTATTTTGACGATTACAAAGGCTATTAGTCCCATATTGCCTTCAAAAATAAATATCCAACCCTCCTAGCTCTATAAAAAAGACCCTAAGCCTCTAAGAATAGACAGATTGAATGAAAGGAAAGCTAAGGTACAGGATGGAAGCCAAGCTCTGGATTAAAGGTTACTTCAAAGCTATAATGCTGAGAAGAAGAGCTAGTCTTCTACGCCATCTCCATGCCTACGCTGATCTATGATCTTCTAGTTTTCTCTTTCTTTTTTTTAAATTTTTTATATTAAAATTCTAAATTTTCTTTAATTTCTTGTATTTAAATTCTATATCTAAGTTTTAAATTTAATAAAAAAAAGTTTTATTATTCTTTTCAATTATAGCTCTTTAAATTAATTATTCTTCATTGCTTTTTAATTTTATTGCAAGTAGTTGCTAAGATCTAAATAGTAGATCTTAGTACCAAATTTATTTTTGCATAATTTAAATTCTACTTTTATTTTTAAATCTATTTTTTAACTTTAATTTTCAAAAACTCTTCTTTTCTTTTCTTTTAAAAAAATAATAATAAAAAAATAAAAAAATCAAAGATTTTAGAAATAAATCATTGCCTCTCTATGGATTCGACCCGACTCACTACTCTCTTCATAATTTTTAATTAATTTAAAAAGTAAAGAATCGGATTTAAATTGATAAACATGGTGTCTTAACGATAACATTGTGTTCCTATCAGTGCTCCTATGACAACTCAAGCCAGAGGAGGATACTCTTATTTTATAACATTCACTGATGATTTATCTAGGTTTGGATATGTATATATTATGAAACATAAATCAAAAACCTTTAATAAATTTAAAGAGTATCAAAGTATGGTCAAAAAATAAACTGAACATTGTATAAAAATCCTTCAATCTGATCGGGGAGGAGAATACTTACCTAGTGATTTTCTAGACTATCTTAAAGTTAAAGAGATTCTCTCTGAATAAACACCTCCTTATACATCGTAATTAATTGGTGTTGCCGAAAAGAAAAATCATTCCTTATTAGATATGGTACACTCCATAATGTGCTTCACTGAATTACCTATTTTCTTCTGAGGTCATGCTCTAGAGACCGCAATTTATATCTTGAATAAAGTACCTTCTAAATCTGTATCTAGTACTCCATATGAGATATGGAGAGATAAGAAACCCAATCTTAAGTATTTTAAGATATGGGATTGTCCAGCATATGTCAAAAAAAATTTTAGACATAAGCTTGATGCTAGATCAGATAGATATCTATTTATCGGATATCCTAGAGATAGTATAGGATATTTATTCTACCATCCTACTGAACAAAAGGTATTTCTAAGTAGGCATGCCACTTTCATGGAAAAAGAATTTATCCTAGAAAAGGGTAGTGGTAGAAATATTGAACTTAGTGAAGTTCAAAAAAAATAAATAAAAATTTCTCAATCAAATAATCACATAAAAGAACCAAAATACATAACTCCTATCCATAGGTCTGAAAGAGTTCGACATACACCTGTGAGGTACAGGTTCATTATTGAGAACAATGAAGCCCAAGTTATTGAGAATGATGAACCTCTGACCTATACGGAAGCAGTCAAAAGTAAGAACTCTGACAAATGGCTGACTACCATGCAATCCGAAATGGACTCCATGCACACCAACAAAGTATGGACTTTGGTAGATGCACCAGAGGATATAAATCCTATTAATGCAAATGAATTTTTAAGAAAAAGATTGGAGCAGATGGTCATATTGAAACCTATAAGGCTAGATTGGTGGCTGAGGGTTTTAGGCAAAAATAGGGGATTAATTATGATGAAACATTTTCATCTATTGCTATACTCAAATCTATTCATATTATGCTTGCCATAGCAGCATACCACGACTATGAAATATAGCAAATAGATGTGAAGACTGCCTTCCTTAATGATTTTCTTGAGGAGGAGGTCTATATGTCACAGCCAAAGGAATTTGAGTCAAATAAGAGACCAAATCAGTTATGCAAGCTTAAGAGATCCATTTATGGATTAAAGGAAGCATCAAGGAGTTGGAACATCCATTTTGATGTAACAGTCAAAGAGTTTGGTTTTATCAAGAATGTGGATGAACCATGTGTGTACAAGAAAACTAGTGGGAGAACCATAGTCTTCTTAGTTCTGTATGTAGATGACATACTCCTCATTGGGAATGATATCCTAATGTTGCAATCAATCAAATTATGGCTATCAAATAAGATTTTCATGCAAGATTTGGGAGAAACATCCTATATACTAGGAATAAAGATCTATAGAGATAGATCTAAGAGGATGCTAGGCTAGTCCCAATCTAGGTACATTGACTTAATACTGAAAAAATTCAGTATGGATGGAAGTAAAAGAGATTACTTACCCATGAGTCAATGGCATACATCTCTCTAAAAAGATGTCTCCAAAGATACCTGAAGAGAGAAATAGAATGAGTTCTATTCCTTATGCTTCGACTGTTGGATTAATAATGTATGCCATGTTATGTACAAGGCCTGATGTTACTTATGCCTTAGGCATTGTAGGTAGATTTTAAGCTGATCTAGAAGAGGATCATTGAAAAGCTGTGAAAAGTATTCTTATGTACTTAAGAAGGACTAAAGATATTTTTCTAGTATATGGTGGTTCTGATCTTAAACTAGAAGCATATTCTGATCTAGTTTTCAATCAGACCCAGATGATAGCAAATCCATTTCAGGGTATGTCTTTACTCTGGATGGTGCAGTAGTGAGTTGGAAGAGTACTAAGCAGCCAACTATAGCTGACTCAACTACTAAGGCAGAATATATAGCTGTATGTGAAGCCGCCAAGGAAGCTGTCTGGATGAAGAAATTTATCACTGAATTGGGTGTTATTATTAAAATTAAGAATCCAGTACCACTTTACTGTGACAATACTGGAGCTGTTGCTCAAGCAAAGGAACCTAGGTCTCATCATAAATCCAAACACATTCTGAGATGCTTTCATCTCGTTCGTGAAATTATTGAAAGACAAGATGTAGTCATAGAACGAGTTAACACAAAGAACAACATAGCAGATCCATTCACTAAAGCTTTACCACTGCAATTGCTTGATCGCCACCTTGATTGTATGGAATTAAAATATAAGGGCGATTGGCTTTAGTGCAAGTGGAAGATTGAAAGGTATATGCCCTCAAGCCAATCAAAAATTTATTTATTTTTTGGATTGTTCTTTATCTTCCAAACTCATGTAATGATATTTTAAAATAAATAAAGGCATTATTTCATCATATGCAGTGTCTTATTATTTATTTAAGATTATGATGAACCCCATAAATTAAGGCTATGATTTTAGGATTATGATGAGATCATACCAATGAGACCTAAAATCTTAAAACCCTAATTTAAACATTTCTGATCAATGGAATATTGAGTTGGAGATCAATATTTTCTGTAGACTAGCACATCTTTTGATGCTCAATTGAGAGGGTGATTGATCTCACAATTACTTGTGTATGACACTAATACAAGGATATGGGTGCTCATTAGAGAATGAATTCACTGAATTGATCTAAGTTGAGAATATCTAATGGAGTCTTATCTACATGTCAATAGATGGTTCTCATAGTGGAATTGTGCATGTAATCCTTTGACCTGAAACTACTATAGAATCTTATATATATGAATCCATATTTTGGTTCATACTCATTCATGACTCAGTCATGTACAGAATGATCTGGATATGGTAGATTATACATAAAGGTTGTGAGTAGGTTAACATGGAATCGATCACTCCTGATAAGAGGAAAATCGCATCCTGCCTGCTTCAAACAAAAGATGATTCAGGAAGACTTTGATCAAAGCATGATGAAAATTAGAAATGGTTTCTAATGTTTCATTAAATGAATCATCATCATAAGATTGAAAGAGAAATGAATATGATATTGGGTTTGACATATTTTCATACCCAGAGTCATATTCAGGATGTAGGATGATCGAAGGATCTAGTTGCATGATAACTTTCCATTGAAGGATATTTTTGGTATTTTCATCAAAATTTTACATCTTCCAAGAAGTCATGATATGTTGTAGACATCAATCATGTCTTATGGGTTTGATCAAATTAAAATTTTAATTTGATCATTAAATTAGAAAGTGCTCTAATTGGTCAAACTGGGTAGGCTAGTTTTGACCTAAATCGGTTTAGTTGAGTTCTAACCTGATTAGGTCAAATCACACCCAAACCCACTACTGGCTAGATGTGGAACCCAATGGATCACACACAAAAAGAATTGATTAAGGATCTAATTGGATTAGACCATGTTTGCAAGATGAACATGCTAGCACATATAGCAAACCTTAGCACCCAGATTCGAATTGGATTCAAATCGACTTCTGATTTGGGCTAATTAAGGATCAATTTGAACCAAATTGGATTTGGTCTTGAATTGAATTAACCTAGATTGATTGGGCTTCAATTGGGGCATCACATACCAAAATCTCACACACTAGAGAGTCTCTCTCTTACACGTGGAAAGTCTTTCATGCACAAAGAGTCTTTAGCACATGGGATTAAGTTGGCACCTATCTTCTTTGATTTTTTCTATTTTTATGTCATGTTAATTTTTCAAATAGGCATGGAACATCAGATATGGAGCGCAAAAGAGTCCTTCTGCAGGTTAAAAACTCCATTATCTATTTGCATAAGAAGGGACTCTTTGTCACCCAGGACTCCTTGCCGCCCACTCTTCTTTGGCGCCTCTTGGACCAAGTCAAAGTCCCTTGGGACTTTGACTATTCAAAGATCATCTCCATGCCATTTTTGCTGAATGGGCATCCCTCATCAAGGCCATTAGATGGCCTTCTTATCTGATCTAATGGTTGTATATGATGGCGCCAAAAATGAAAGCTTGCGACTCTTCGTGAATAACTTACGTAGAATTAGTCCAAGAGTCCTTCTACTTTAAGAAACCTCTTGGACTAAGTCTACATGTCGTTATTATTTGATAAGGCATGAGATAGGCTGAAGGGACATGAGATAATAATATAGAAAGGGTGCAAGAAAATGTGTTGGCACCCCTACGTACATTATAAATAAGGGTGCACACCAAGAGTCCGAGTGTTGTGAAATTATCTTTCTTTCTTACAAGTATTTTCTTATTGTCCAATTTTTTTTGTTTTCTTCTCTTATCCAAACCTTGTCTTTATAAGGATAAGAAGTCATTTTAAGATAAAGAGATTAGGAAGAAAAATTAAGAAGATAAGGAAAAAGAAAGATAGGTAAGGAGAGACAAAGATGGTGACATAAAGGCTAAGGAAGGTTTTGCCTATTTAATTAAAGTTCTTATTATTAGAATTTTAATTAAATATAAATCAGAGGTGCTGGTGTCTTGATCAAGTCTCCATGTGGATCAACGTTGGAGGGTGAATACATGGGCACTTGATGAAAATCCTGATGGACTGCTGCCGGCAACTAGGGACAATTCAGGGTTTAGCGATAAAAGGTATGTTCTAAGACTTTCTTTTATATTATAAATGCATGTTATATGATTTAATTACTAATAAGGTGGTCCAAAGGTTCGGATTTGGTTTGTATGATTTCATAATTTTGCTTTGAAATCCATGCTTCTATCCTGTACATCAATCCTATCAACACATACAGAAGTTTCGATTTGATTAGGTGGCTGATCAATGATTATAAATCATTGAAAGATGTAATTATCAATATGATTAATGATTAATATAATATAATTAATTAAAAAAATTAATTAATAATTAGACTATTAATTGACTTAATTTGATTAAGTTATGAGGATTAGATCAAGATTAATTGAATTAGATTCAATTAGGTTGGACTCCGATTAGATTATCGGATGACCTAATTATTAAGAAAAATAAGATTCTGATTTGATCAGATCTTAGACTCAATTAATTTTGGATTTAATTCAAAGATTAAGAGCTTAATTAGATTAGGTTAACTCATGTTTGGGTTTGATCAAATAAGATTTGATTAAGAGTCAAATTGGATGAGAACCAAGAGTCTAATTGGACTGGACCTCTCCCTTGCGCTAACCCTAGAAACCGCCCCACATATCTCAACGCACAAATGGTTTGTGCATGGGAAATCTGAATGCCAACCCCCTCTTGCTACCCACTCTTAGTTAGAGTTAGGATTTGAAAAAAATTTAATTCAAAAGGATTTTAAATTGGACTTTGTTTCAATCTCCAACTCTATATTTTAGCCCTCTATATAAACGCTCTTTATGAAACAAAGAAACAATAGAATTTTTGAGAGGCTTTTGGGTGTGAGAAAATTAGAGAAAGAGTCTCTAAGCATGAGCTTTATGGTGGGTATCCTTGGCATGTGGGATCAAGAGGAACCTATTCCTCTTTGGGGTAAGAGCCTAGGATTTTATGAGAGAAATAAGAGAAGCCTGTTCTCTTGTAACAATCCAATCCTCTTCTTTCTTTTGTTTAGCCATTAAGAGAGTCTTCACAAGAAGCTAGCATTCCAAGAGCTGATGGATCGAGCTTCGCATGGATACCCTTCGAAGCTGTTGGTGTGTATAGCTGAAGCAAGGAACAAGATCTACAAAACTGCAATCTTCTACTTTATATTCAGGTTTGAGACTCGATCTCATATATTTTATATTTTAGATTTTATATGTATAATATCATATCATAGGTCTTGGTATAACGTGTTTGTAGATTAGATCTAATGAATGTTTAAATTAAAAGATTTTATCTAAAGTCTTATACTGTTAAATTTTTAAATAAGTTTTAAAAATCATGCATGAAACCCCCATGCTTTTCCAACAGTGCATTGGCACTCTAAGTTCATGATTCTATTTTTGACCCAGCCAAAGAGATTAGTATGGTATTCTAGCCCAGCCACAGGATATAAATGTGATATTCCAGCCTAGCCATAGGGTATAAATGTGGTGTTCTAAGCGTGCCATAGGGTATAAGTATCATACTCCGATCCAACCATAGAGTATAAATGTGGTCATAGTTAAAGGCTAACAAACTACGTAAAATTTATTTTGAATAAGATATTTGAATATGATTGATTTTGTTGTTTTCTTGAAATCAGAATATGAATTATGCATACGAATATTTTGAAAGATATTGACATTACCAAATTCTTGTTTTGAATATGAATCTGATTTATATTTGTACACTGATTAATGATAAATTATATTTTGATATTTGTAACTTATGCTATCATACAAATTATCTAGAAGGTATTCATTATTTACTGGGCTATTTAGCTCATGATGAGTTTCTATTTTTTTTTATAGATTCAAAGATCTAGCTTGATTCAAGAATTCGATATGGAAGAGCAAAGTCTAATTGAATTAGGTTAATTTGATAGGATTTTGAATTGGATTCGAATTGGATTCAAATCAAATTCAAATTAAAAAATATTTTCTCCTAATTGATTTAAATTAGATTAAATTTAATTAGGCTTGACTTAATTTGATGGTAATTGAATTTTACTATCTAATTAGGACTTGGATTCAAAGTCTAACTGAATTAGGATTGACTGATTTTCAAATTGAATTTGAATTGAATTCCTACTGGATTCGAAATTGAACCTAAATTAAAAACTATTTTTTCTAATTAATTTAAATCAAATTTAATTTAATTAATCTTGACTTAATTTAAAGCTAGTTAGATTTTATAATCTATATAGAACTTAGATTCAAAGTCTAATTAACTTAGGTTTGACAGGATTTTGAATTAGATTTGAATCAATTTTAAATTAAATTCAAATCAAATCCAAATTAAAAATTATTTTTTTAATTAATTTAAATTAAATTTGATTTAATTAGACTTGACTTGATTTGAAGGTAATTGAATTTTACTATTCAAGTAAGACTTGGATTCAAAGTCTAATTGAATTAGGATTGACAGATTTTTGAATTGGATTCGAATAGAGTTTGAATTGAATTTAAATGAAATCATAGATCAAGTCTTAATTGATTTAAATTAGATTTTATTTAAGTAGGTTTGACTTAATTTGAGGCTAATTGGACTTTATAGTCCAAGTAGGAGTTGGATTCAAAGTCTAATTGAATTAGGTTTGACACGATTTTGAATGGATTCAAATCGAGTTCGAATTAAATTTGAATCGAATTCAAATTAAAAATTATTATTTTTAATTAATTTTAATTAGATTAACTTTAATTAGGCTTGATTTAATCTGAAGGTAATTGGATTTTACTATTCAAGTAGGTCTTGGATTCAAAATCTAATTTAATTAGGATTGACAGGATTTTGAATTGGAATTCAAATTAGATTCGAATTGAATTCAAATTGAACCCAAATTAAAATTATTTTTTTCTAATTGATTTAAATCAAATTTAATTTAATTAATCTATACTTAATTTGAGGCTAATTAAATTTTATAATCTAAGTAAGATTTGGATTCATAGTCTAATTAAATTTAGTTTAGCAGAATTTTGAATTAGATTTGAATCGAATTTGAATTAGATTTGAATTGGATCCGAATCATATTCTGGATTATTAGCGAATGGAAAAGGATGGCCATCCGCTAATTCTATGACTAATAATATTTTCAAATAATATTATTTTTTAATTTATTATTTTTAAAAAAATTATTAGCGATGATAGTATTTTATCGCTAATAAACAAAATTCGCTATTACTAATAATTATTTTATATTTAAATATTATAAAAAAAATTTAAGTAATTTTATTAATGATTTTTATCATCACTAATAATCAAAAAGCCATCGCTAATAGGTTATTATTAGTGATGGTACTATTTTTATTGCTAATAAACTAAATTTGCTATTGTTAATAATTTTTTAATTTTTAAATAATTTTAAAAAAATTATATTTTTAGAGATGATATTTGTCGTCGTTAATAATGAAACTACCATTACTAATAATATTAGCGATGGTGGTTTTTTTCATCGGTATTATGATGGTAAAATTGGTGTTATTAGCGATAAAAAAATTTTTATTGCTAATACCGTCGCTAATATTTAAAATTCTTATAATAAAGTTATATAGTAGAGCACTATAGATACAAGTTGAGTACTAATGTACAATCTCATATGCAAGCCAATCCATAAGCAGTGTATCATGAGATGGTGAACGTCATTAGCTTACGATGAGTCCCATAATGGAATAGAATCCAAAGGGAGATGCTAGCCAATAATTACCACCACTCAGCACACAAAAGGATTGGGAGAACTACTCAACATATAGGAGTAGCCAGCGAAAGGAATGGTAACGAAAGAACAATTGTTATTACAAACTAGCAAGGACAGGGGTCAAATGTGGTGTACGTTTTATTATTTGTGACTCCAAGATAGCTTTGTTGTAGTAGGTGGTTCTTATCTCCTAGATATTATGATCCCACTACATGAATTGAGGGCTATATGGGAAGGATTGGTGTTGCCCAGATATAGCAACCCAAGGAGATTTGGGCGGGGGGGGGAGGGGGGGCGTGTGTGGATGGTTTGAATTGGGTTTTTTAAAAAATTTAAACCAAATATGTGCTTTAATTACAAATATGAGTGTGCTTGTGAGGAATCAAGAGACAAGTAAATACAGCAATAGAAAATAAATAAAAATTAATTATATAATCGCAAATATAATAAATTTATAGTAGTTTGGTACAAAATTTAGTATCCATATCCACTCTCCAAGAACATTACTTGAAAATTTCAACTATAATTACTTTTAATTATAATTCAATTATTTTAATCAGGTTCACAATCGAATCTAGTTAATTTTTTTTAGATTATTAACCATAACCTTTCCAACTAAGTCACCTAAGACTTAGTCAATTATACTCATCCAATTACGAGGTTAGACTAGTGTAAATCCCAAATTTCTTTTCCTAAGAAACTTGTTATAATGCAAATAATATAATGAATGAACAATTTAAAGCTCATGAGCAAAAACGTTTTGAAGCTTAAAGAAGTCACTAATGAAGTGTTTTGAATTCTTTGACTTCTTTCCTAATTACTTGAGAGAGGCTTGAAGGATTGTTTTGAATAATTGCTCGGATGGTAGCTCTCGCAATGAATGCATTAAAGATTGATCTCTTCTCAACTAAATTAAATGTTAGAAGATGGGAATTAATTTCTCTCTTAAGTTTTTTTTTTGTTTGGCTTTTCTTTTTGCTTAGATGTATTCCTCCATTAAATTTCTTTTAAATATATTCAAAGAATGGCTGGAAGAGATAAAATGATCATTAGAGAGCTCAAACTAGCTGTTGTGATCTTTCTCTCTCTCTGTTTGTTGGAGATGTTCTAAAAAATGTTGGGTTATCAAACATAGAGAGGCTGACTCATCTTGATTAGGGATCAACTCAACTTCTTGAGAGGTTTACTTGTTAAGCATAGTATCTCAGGCTAGCTCTTTATCTTCTAACTATAGCTATTTAGCGGTCAACTCAGCTGATATTCAAATCGACTTGTCCGGAAGTTGGGGTCGACTTGAGAATAGAACCATTTATCACTACTCTCACTACAAAAAGAATTTAAATTCCCCACTTATTATTACCGATGCTAGGAGAAAGCATCAAAAATTTTAAAATTGCGCTAATATTTGCTAATGTTTTTTAAAAGCATCTTTTTTTATTTTGTAATGCTTTAAAGCATTGAAAAATTATGGCATAAAAGAGCATCGACGGAAGCCACCTTGCATCGTCAAAATTCAACTCTCCTCACTAAATACCACCTCCACCTGCCCCCTTCAGAACCCGAACCCTCTCTCTCTCCCTCCGATCGCCAATCTCCGCCTCTCTGGCCTAAACCCTAGCCCTCTCTCCTGATCATCGATCTTCCTCTTCTCCGATTGCCGATATCTACCTCGTCGCCATCGATCCCAAGCAGACTCTCCGAAATTTCGCTCTCACGACTTTGGTGCCTCCTCTTTTGTCAACGTCGTCGCTATCTTGGATCTTGCTAATCAGATATACCTCCTCTTCTATCTATGCACTGTCCGTCCCTCTACTTGATCTGAATTTTTTGTTATGATCAGCTCGGATACCCATCTCAGCACTCTTGGCTTTAGGCTAATTGGTTGGCTCTTGGTCACCAAATTTCACAAGAAAATACGGATAGACCTGACATCCAAGTCATGTGTTTGAAATATTATCTGCAAAAAGGCAGGAATCAAATAGGTTTATTGTGTGTTCTGTAAACCTTCCAATCATTAAGCGGACATCTTTCTTCTAATAATTTATGTGGAGTTACAAGTGCGATAGAAATTGACTTACTTACACCCATGCTTTTATACGAGCGTGCAGTCAGAGTAAAATAACCGAAAAATTCTCTCTTGGTTTTTGCTTTCTGTCATTAGTCATCTTGGACCGTGATCACCGTGACCCCATTTTGGTTGATCCAAAGTTTTGTCTTATCTTTTGGGCCGAGCTTGTCTTCTTGTGTTAGAAGTATACGACCCTACTAGAAAGTTTATCCTGAGTCTTGATGTGCTCCATGATTCCATCTCAGTTGTCCTTTTGCTTTCACCTTTTCCAGCTTTATGTAACTTAAGATTTCTGGGTTCTAGGTTATATATGCTAACACTTCAGCTTAATGTGAATAATCATCAATAAGGTTGAGTTTTTCCTGTTGCTATTGACTAGTGTTACATGATACATCGAAAAAAAAAAAAATACTTGGTGTATGTAACTTAATTATATGAATTTTTGCCATGCTTATGCCAATTGATTTATCGAGTTATAAATCATATTAAACCTTGTTCGCAGATTTTCTTCTATTGTTATTTACTGAGGCTCTTTTGCAATTTTTGTTCTGCCAGTGGATCTTGTCTGGAGACCTGTACAGACACCTAGAAATAATTATTGGTCGTCAGAAACCCAGTATGGTTCTCGGGTCTCATCTGTTGCAACTTTGGTACTGAGCATGATAATTCCTCTTGTAACAATGGGCATGGTTTGGCCATGGAAATATATTATTAAAATAGGGCAATAAATTTATCAAACAATATTTTCCTCAAGTTCCGTTTTAGGCTTCATAATCTATTTTTATTATTATCGGGAGCTGCTAAGGGCCTCAAGGCATGGCTGTCGCATGTGAATGAAAGATACCATGTGGAAACCATGTTGCAAGCCTAAAATTATGTAGCTTATATTGGGTTCTGTTTGTTCCATTTTTGTCCCATTATCCATTGTCTGACCATTTTAGTGCTTGAAACTCCCACTCATGAATTGAATATTTTACTAAGTTTAAATGCCTCTTTTAGCACCTTGGACTCTGGTGTGAACTTGCTTTGAAGTAGGCTTTTCAAAGATGAGGGTTTCTTTTACTTTAGTTTGGTGCTTTTCCATAGATAAGTACATACCAAATTATATTACCAGATTTGAGGTCCATGGCTTATAATTTTTTTTTTCTAATGGTATGGTCGTGTGAGTTCTAGAAGGCTTTCACCAACTTTTTTATTTTTCTATTTTTTAAACTAACTGGTACTGGCAATGGCCCTAACAAAAAGAAAGCCATTAGAAATTTGAATAGCTTCTTTTTATCTGCTACTATCTGGTTTATTGATTTCTTTCTCACCAATCACATCCCTTTGGTTGGTTAATCCACCATTGAGTTCAGATGGGTCTCATCCACTTGAATGCAATAGAGGGTAAAATAAATCTAATGGATATTGGACTGAAGAGGACCTAAATTCTGCAGTTCTAGGTGAAATGGTTTGATCAATTCATTGGCTATATTATTCGAAATTGTTAAGTATCCTCCAAATGTTAAATTCATGTGCTCTCACTTTGCATCGTACCTATGATGAAAACTTAATTTTTTATGCTTTATTATGTAGCATGTTAGTATCAAAAAATAATAGTTATTACTCTCATACAATGGATAAAAGTTGGATAAATAAGCCAAGGTACAGTAAAGATTATTTTGAAGGAGTTCAAAATTTCATTAAATTTATTGTTGAGAAAGGATCAATGAATAAAAAGTTTTTTGGTCCATGCCAAAAATGTATAAATAATACTTCTCTTGATTCAGAAACTATTGAAAAATATTCGGTATGGAATAGTTTTGTTAGAGGATATACTGAATAGATATTTCATGGAGAATCTATGTTGCCATCTTTATATAATCAACCCTTACATATGTAACATAGAATCTGATATTCAAACCAGTAATCTACAAAAAAATATTGCAAGAGAAGATGATATAAGGGATTTGCTCAGAGATGCTCTAGGATTTGGTGCTCAAAATTTAAGAGATTTTAATAAGAAATAAGAAACGGGTGTGATGCCCGAAGGGTCTATATCTATTGATGCTATGCATGTTGAGATGCCTTAGCATTTATCTAATGATGAGATAGAACATCGGTATCATAATTTGTTGAAAGATTGTGACCAAAAATTATATCCGGACTGCAAGAATTTTTTGAGAATTTCATTTCTTGTGCATCTATTTAATTTGAAATATTTGAATAGATGGTCTGATAAAAATTTTACTATGCTACTTTAATTATTAAATGATGCATTTTCTGAAGGTACTACTATGCCAACTTCTTATAAAGCCAAAAAATTAGTAAAAGAATTAGATCTTAGATATGAGAAGATTCATAGTTGTCTAAATGACTATATACTGTACCGAAAGAAAAATGTTAACCAAGAATCATGCAATATCTATGGATTTTCATGATGGACATCACATAAAGAAGAGGATGATGTAATGAACGAAGTGGATGCTACTTGGAGTAAAAAAAACCAGCTAAAATTTTATATTATTTTTCTTTGATACCTAGATTGGAAAGGATCTATGCATCATCGAAGATAGCTTCATCTATGAGATGGCATGAAGAAGGTTGTACAAAAGATAGAATGCTAAGACATCAGCTGATAGTTTAGCATGAAAAGCATTTGATGATCGACATCTAGATTTTGCCTCAGATGTTCACGGTGTTAGGTTAGATTTAGCTATTGATGGCTTCAATCCATTTTGGACACTGAGTTCTACTTATAGCATTTGGCCGGTTGTTTTGATTCTATATAATTTACCACCATGGATTTGTATGAAATAGTCTTCATTGATCCTATCAATGATTATTCCAAGTGATAAGGGTTCAGACAATGATATTAATATCCTTTTGCAATCTTTAATAGAAGAATTGAAATAGTTGTGAAAGGGTATTGATACATTTGATGCTTGTAATGATCAGACATTCAAACTAAGTACAATTCTTATTTGGACTATCAATGATTTTCTTGTATATGCCAATTTATCTGGATAGAGCACAAAGGGGAATATTGCATGTCCTACTTGTGGGGACGCTATCCATTCACATTGGTTAAAACATGAAGAAAAACTCTGCTATATGGACCTTGTCGATGGTTGGAAGCCGACCATCCATTTTGGTTTCTACAAGATGTATTTGATGGTACATAGAATTATGATCTGCTCCTTTACCACCATCTGGAATTGAGGTACTTATACAAATGCATGGCTTGAATTATAGGTATGGTAAGATTTTCAAGTGTTCTAAGAAAAGAGCAAGGAAAAATGTTGATGTCTTAACAAATGAAGGGTTGACAGAGGATGTCATTACTTGTAATCATGATTCAAGAGTATTTGAGGATGTTGATTTCTATGATGATGATAATTACAAAAGTCGGAATGATGATGATACAATGGAGGTATCTACATATAGAGTTGTTAAGCAGTTGTGGAAGAAAAAGAGTATTTTTTTGATTTACCTTAGTAGGAGTACAATCTTCTAAGATATAATCTTGACATGTTGCATATAGAGAAGTATGTTTGTGATAATTTGATTGGCACATTGTTAAATCTTGATGAAAAGAGTAAAGATAACTTAAAGGCATGTTTAGATTTGAAAGAGATGGGCATAAGATAGGAGCTTCATCCTAAAGAGCTTATTAATGGTAAACTTTATATACCTCCTATATCTTACACCATGTCGATTCAAGAGAAAGATCTTTTTCTGACATTTCTAAAGAATATCAAGATTTCTAATGTCTATGCATCAAATATTTTAAGATGTGTGAATATGAAAGAGTGAAAACTATCAAATCTTAAAAGTTATGATGGTTACATTTTGATGCAAGATATTTTTCCACTAGCTTTAAGATCATCAATGCCAAAACAAGTTGTTGCTATTGTTGCTAAGTTGTTATCACTTTTTAAGTCATTATATTCCAAAGTTCTTGATCCAAGAGAGCTTGATCAATAAGAGTCTAGTATTGTACTTACACTTTATCATATAAAAGAAAAATCTCCTAGATTTTTCATAATCATGGTTCATCTACTTGTTCACCTAGTTGTAAAAGCAAAACTTAGTGGATCGGTATACTATAGATAGATGTATTCTATTGAGAGATGATGTTGCAAAACTTTATAGTTATAATTTAAAAATCTTTAGTATAAGTTATATTATTGTATTGATGTTTTAATAAATTTATTATTTTTAAAGGTATCTTTTGCATTTAAAGGATTATGTACGAAATAGAGTTTATCCTGAAAGCTCAATTGTGGAAGGATATATTGCTAAAAAATATTTGACATTTTATTCAAAATATCTTAAAAATGTAGAGATCATTTTTAATCAACTTCAAAAAAATTATAATATTATCGATGACTCAAAAATTTATAAGTTCTCAACCGCTGGAAGAGTTTTGGAGAAGGTTGAAAGTATGGTTCTTAATAAAAAATCCTTAGTACAAGCCCATCACTATGTGTTACTTAATAGTGATATAATTTCTTAATATCGTAGGTTAGTCATAGATCTTGATTTCTTTTGTTATTATAATATATAATATTCTTAATTAATGAATTAAGTTTGTAAAGCAAATTTTTGGTTGCTTAGAGACGAGCAAATCATGTCATTCAACCCAATCCAAGAATGGAGCAATGATGGTTGATTGAGTTATTCCCTGAATATCTTTTTAAATAGGTTAGTCATGTATGTGAGAGAAAAGATAGATTTTAGAATATATTTATTAACATCAAATAATATATTAGCAATTATATCATGGTTTATAGGTACCAATGATGATGGAGAGTAACTATTCAGATGAATTAATTATCATTGCTTGAGATCCTAATAATATTATCAACAAGTTTAATAGTTTTATCATTAATAGATTTAAATTTCATACAAAAGAATGTGAAAATTTTAGAAATCTAGAACAGTGGAGTCATGGTAGAAGTAGATGGAAAGATTTATTATGGTGTACTTATGAATATTTTTGAGTTTGATTATTATAGAAGATTTAAAATCATATTATTTTGATATAATTAGATGGATATAAACTCGTCAAGAGGCTTGAAATAAGATACAAAAGGATTTGCACTTGTAAAATTTTTAAAATTGATACACACTGGTGTGTTATTAAAAGATGATCCATTTATTTTTTCATCTCAAGCTCGTTAAGCATTTTTTATATAAGATTTGAAAGATAAAAATTGAGATGTTGCTATAAGAATGAAACCTAGAAACTTATACGATATGGGAAAAGGATTGGAAGTAGATGTTATGCAGGATCGCTTGATGTATTGCTACGGCTGAAGGGAGAATGCTCATGTAGGAGAGATGGGATGCACCTTCTTGTTCCTAGCTTTGAGGCATGGCCTAGGGCACCTTAGCGTGTGAAAGACCAAAAAGAGAGAGATATGGGAGAAAATGGTAGTACTGATTTCTCTCTTTGGGTTTATAAAATACATGTATATATATATATCTATCATGAACCAAAATCCAACCTATAAAAACTTCCTAGGCCAACCCAATCTAAATGCACTCATCCAAAACCATATACACCCATGGTTTGATCATGCACTTAAGCCCATGAATCCAAATCTGGTCCAAACTTGAATTAGCCACTATTGGACCCACAAACTAGAATCTCATAATCGTGGAGGGCAGAACCTCCACCCTAGGATCAAATCGGTCCTAGCCCTAGGACCACATCTATCCTAGTCTCCTGGAGCCAATATCCTGACTTCTCCTATGGCCTTCCAAGGCTTGAGATCACTACTAATCCTTACAATCTCCATCTTGATGCTCTTAAACCTTGGCAAACTCTGTATGAATTGTCTGCACCATCCTGCTACCTCCAGAGCTGACATCATCTCCTCGAAGCCATCTCACCTCCTTAGCTGCAATACTGACTTGTACTCTATAGCCTTGAGACTCATGTTCCATCACACACCTTGGCTTCGAACTGATGTCCTCCTGCTCTAACTTCATGGCTGCAACATCAACCTGTGCTCCACAGCGCACTCAAATAGCTTCCTGTGCAAACTTTAATGCCAATGCCTAACCATTTTAGCTTCTGAGCTCCCTTGGAGGCCTTCGGAATGACCGCCACCATAACTGATGACCTGTGCTTGCTCCTTGGCACCATCCTAGATTTTGTAGGATTCCTTCTACTTAGCAGCTACATCACTTTTTCTAGATTTTACTATTGAACCCACAGTATTTCTATACCAGCACTCACTGTATACCCTAACATGGTCTCCTCATAACTATGCCTTTCCACTTGCATATGCTACTCCACCTAGAACTATGCATCTCCGACGTTAGTACTAGGATATCGCTCCTCCCTCTGTACTCCTTCTCTCTGAACTCGTGCCAAATTTTCTCTCCACCTATGAAGCTATCTCTACCTAGTGCTTCATCTGAAACTGAAGTCCACCTAATGCCATAGAAGTCCCAAAGGCCAGTAACCCAATGCTGCACCACTAGGCCTGTCTGTGCACCTCAACCACCATCATTGCTTCTTTGGATCTTTCGCACTTTGTGGATCCCTCCAAAACTATCTTGGATATACTGCATCATATAGGCTCCTCCGAAATACATAGGATCTCATCCAACTACTCTAAATCAGCAACTAAACTTTAGAAATCAACCATCTCCATTATCCCAACAGTCCAACCGATCGCACTATTGAATGCATTCTAACTACTTTTTCAACCTTCTAGCACCTAAAGGCTAAATAGTATTTCTTTAGCTCCATCTTGATCACGAACTCTTGGATGATCTCCCCTCCAACACATCAACCAAATAACTAGCTTAGCCTTCACTTTTTTTTTTTTTGTTTTATTTTCAACACCATGCAAAGCCACAATCATGAGACAGTCACAAACAAAGTGAAAAATAAGAGAAACAAGAAACAGAGCCTTTTTCCTCTCTCCTGCTGGAACCTTCCAGACACTCCAAACCATGCTCCTCCTTTCATCCGAAACTCGACCACTGCTGCTTGCATGCCACTGCTAGATCCAGGTGCTGCCACTGCCAGATCTGTGTGCCACTGTGGTACGCCATCGCTCCCGCTATATGTGCTTCATCACCGCTGGATCTATGCACCACCGAGCAACCACAACCACTTCTTCCCTAGGGCTTGCTCCGACATCGTGAGGCACTTTCCAGAGCAGGGAACCCTCTCCATGGGTTCCCCATTGCTATTGTTGCCAGCCTTGGCCGCCGCTACTCGCACATGCATGCCACTACCCGTGCGCCACCGCTGGAGTTGATGCCATTGCCGTCCTACAACATTCCCATTGGAGAAAAAGATCATCATGCTGCAAGCCCCCCCTTTGGAACTCTGCCATCCTGCATGCGCTCGTGCCATCATCGACCGCCCGTAGAAAGCCACACAGTTGTTTCCACCTTCATATGCTGCGATCGACCGCCTGATCACTAGAATCTACCGCAAGATGCTGGGATCGGCTCCTGTTCACTAGAATTGATTGCTAGTGCCGAGATTGGTGGCGAATCATCGGATCGATCGCCAATCAGGAGGAAGAAAGGAGGACCTGTCAGCCCCAAAACCTTTTCCATCCATCGCTGCTTCTCCCTACTGAAGAGCGTCCCCTGAATCCCGTTTCATGCACTAGATCTCAACTCATCCTTCTTCCTTCATGCCTCCAGGCTTTGATACCAACTGTTGTGCAAGATCCCTTCACATATTACTACGGTTGAAGAAAGAACACTCGTGTAGGAGAGATGGGGCACATCTTCTTGTTCCTAACTTGGAGGCACGCCCTAGGGCACCTTGGAATGTGAAAGACCAAAGAAAGAGAGATGTGAAGGAAAATGATGTGAAAGAAAATGACTGTCTTAATTTCCCTGTAGGATTTATAATATATATGTATTTATATATATAGACCAAAATCCAATCCATAAAAAATTTTTTAGACTAACCCAATCCAAATGCACTCACCCAAATCTATGTACATTCATGGTCTCATCATGCACTCAATCCCATAGACCTAAACCTGATCCACACTTGGATTAGCCCATATGAGACCTACAAATCAGGGCCTCATGATCGTAAAGGACCGAACCTCCATCCTAGGATCAAATCGATCCAGTCCTAGGATCACACCTATTCTAGTCTCATGGAGCCAACATCCTGACTCTTTCCATAGCCTTTCAAGGCTTGGGAGCACCACTAATCCTTATAGTAGAGAATTATGAGACTTATACATAATGTATGCCTTACAATCTTGCCTCGATTAATGATCTAAATGCTACAAGCTTGGTTGGAAGGGATATTGAAGGAGAAAATATTGACTAATTCTTAATTGGTAAGAGACTATTTGGATGTATACATTTTCTATGAAATTTTGTATTATGTCATCATGCTTATTTGTAGATCCTGATTCTTCTTAACAATTCAATCATAATTTTATTTATTATTTGATAATATATATTAACTAATTTATATTTCTATTTATGAGTGCTAGGTGTTATCATGCCTCGACGTAGATGATTTATGATATTGAGTTGCACACTTCTCATAATGGATCATGTTCTGATTAGCCCCGACGGTCGAGACAGGCCATAGCAGACGGCCATAGCAGTTCGAGGCATCCTTCATCATCCACACCATAGTCTGAGTTAGAGCACGATCCTCCTACTAATGAGGATGCTATAATAAATGAGATACACGTCTAGGATACTTTAATAAATTTTTATATTATGGCACAATTTATGTGAAGGAAATATCTAGGGTTTCAAGAATGAATTTCAAAACTTTTTTAGAAATCAGACAGTGGAAGCAATAAATTAATCATATTAATTTATTTAAAATATAAAAAAGAGTTCTAGATCTAGGATCCTATCACATAATTTAAGTATGCCATTAAATTTAAAAATAAAAATAATTAAAAGGTGATGTTGATTATATCAACATCTAGGCAATTCTAGATCTGATCTAGATACATAAGGGAGATTGCATCTCTTTTACCTTTGCAAGTTGAGTTCTTTAACTTGCTGATCTAAGGTTAAGATCGTTGCTCTAAGCCGCACATGTATCTGACCTCTACAGGTTTTTCATACAAGGCCTCGATCCTCGATCTAAAGTTCGACGCAGGAAATTAGCATAGTATGCTAGTACTATGTTGATCATTCTTTTGATGGCTGATCTGGATCTTCCTTCTTCAAATCTTGGACTCTTTAATTTTTAGAAGGAAGGAAAGAGATTTGCGAAGTAGAGACATCTCTCAAAAATTACAAAAAAAGGAGGAAGAGATCAAGAACAAACCTTGGAGAAGATCCCTTTCTTCTCCCTTCTTTTTCTATCACCATGACATAATAGTTTGTGTCTCAATGAAGCACCACACCCAAATCTTCTTTGCACCCAAGCTTTCCACGTCCAAAACCACTCTCTTAGGTATAAAACTTGTAGAAAACTCATTCCCTAACTCCCTTTAAATAGAGAGTTATGTAGAGTTCTTGTCCAGATCAAATACCTAAAAAGGTAGGTCTAATTTGAGCAAGGATTGGGGTGCCCAACTCTTAGGTGTCCACTCCTTATTTTTTTTTTTGTGGACTCTAGGGAATATTTGAAAATATGTCTCCTATTTTTCATAAGAAAATCAAAGAAAAATCAGATGATTTGGTACCTCAAAAAAATAAGGAAAGATGATGTGTCAAACTCTATCCAATAGAGACTTAGGTTAAAATAATTTATTTATTTTGACCTATTTTTATAAGAAAAATATCTCAAATTCTCTCATATTAATCTCACAACAAGGTCCAAGATGATGAATGGAGTTCAACAAGCCCAAGAACATCCCAATCGGAGATCAGATGACAAAGATACGGGAGAAGGAGCATTAGAAGGGTCGTTAGGAGCGGGGCCCATGGCCAGCAGGCAACCAAGCCCAGTGCAGGCCGCATGGGCACGGGCCTGACCCTGCACGGCCCAGCATGTGGGCACATAGATGAGGCCCAGTGCATAGATGTGGCCCAATGCCAGGTGCACGCATGGGGATGCGGCCTGGGCCTAGGTGGCCTCGTGATGACGCACGGACATGCGACTTTTCAACGGGGTTTAGGGGATTATGCATCTTGGTAAGAATAGGGTTCCAAGCATGGCTCTGATTGAGGCCTTTAAAAGGCTTCGTAGATTGAGAGCTAAAGGGTGTGGCTTGATAGTAGCTTAAAGAGATCCTGAAATATGACAGAGAGCAGAGGAAGGGCGCTAGCGAATAGCAAAAGTAGGAGCTTCGGACAGACAGTTAGGTAGCGGACTACGATCGTTTCAGGAGGTCTCCAAGAGAGAGTTTGATAAGAATAACTTCTTATTGAGAGGATTATACACATGAGTTGAGAGTGGATAATCTTCTCTTGTATCTCTTTCTTTTTCATAGTAAAGTTTTGCATGCCCCGTGGAGGTGAGCTTTTGGGCTAATCTATGTACTTGATTATATTTTTTATTTTATTTTCTTCTTTCTTTCTATCATAATATCCTGATACTAGATTCTTAATAAGTGATATCAGAGTAGCTGATATCCCAATATATTAGTATTAAAGCCAGACGGTATCAGAGGACAGATTGTAGCAGTGGTGATAGAGATTGAAGAATATAGAGAAGACAAGTGCAATCACGATAGAGATCAACAAGTTTGATAGGAATGGCAATATCTTCTTATGACAAGTAAGGATATAGAATGCCTCATCCAATATGGGTTGATCGGTGTTCTCTTGTATGATGAGATGCCAGCCATCATAGAGGTGAAGGATTAAAAGCGAATCCAAATGCAGATGGTGAACATGATCCATTTGTACCTAGCGGATGATATGGTGATCCATGTACTTAGCGAAACTTTTCCAATGACACTGTGGTCAAAGCTCGAGAAGTTGTACATGGCAAAATCTTTCACCAATATGCTATTCCTTTGGAGGCAATTTTACTAGCTGTGGATGAACGAAGATAAAAGCGTGCAGAAGCATCTATTCAACTTTCAGAAGATTCTTACTGACCTCCTCAGCGTTGATGAAAAAATGAAGGAGAAGACCAGGGTGTTGGTCTTGCTAGCATAGCTCTCTCCTTCATATGAGTTCTTGGTGACTGCTCTTCTAGTGAAAAAGAGCATCATCAAGATGGATGAGGTCACTATAGCGATACTCCAGAATGAGATTCTCAGAAAGAAGAACCTAGCTTATAGTTCAGATGGTGGTAGCTCAGCTTTGACAGTCTCTGAAGGAGTAGGAGGCAGTAGATGGAGTGAAGAGGATCGCGAGGAGGATGATTTAGATCTAAGACGAGGGACCAAAGCAAGATCAAATGCTATAGGTGCGATGAGTTGGGACATCGAGTCAAGGACTGCCCATAACTTAAGGATCGGAGGAGGGCTATTATGGTGGTGGCCAGTAGCGATACAGAAGGTAGTGATGATGTTCTTCTGATTATTGATGAGGTATCTGTTGAGAAACATGCAAGATTTCTTGCATAGATTTTAAAATTTTTTTGAAATATAGAGCAGCAAAAAATATAGATTAAACTATTTAATCTACAACATGCATGTAATCAAATTACAAAATCCTACATTAAGGATCTATAATATGTTATGATATAAACATAAATCTAAAATTTAAATTAATCATAAGTAGTATTGATCATATCAATACCTAGATCTAGAATAATTCTAGATCTAACCTTAGATCGCATCTAGGTCACCAAGAGATTAGATCTCTTATCTTTATGCGGGTTGAGAACTCTACGGTTGAATCCGTTGTTGCTTTTAGAGCCGTACAAGCATTAGACTTCTATAGGTGATCCACACGAACCTACAACATAGGTCGAAGGTTTGTCGAACGATGATCCGCTTGAAGTGCTAGCTTCTTGCAAATCCCTTCGGATGGTTAATCAAATATATATTCTTCAGATCTCTTGGATACTCCAAGAGACAAAGAACATGAGGAGGAAATAAGGAAGGAATCCAATTCTTGGATCTTCCATAAATTAGAAATAAATACATATGAAAAAACCCTAGGAGAAGATAAATCTTCTCCTTCAGGACATCAATGGTTGATGTCCTAAAAAAATCTCTTATGCTAGGTTCAGAGGGCGTTGATGTCTTGAAAACATCTTTTATGCTAGGTTCAGAGGAGACCTTTTTCTCTAAATTTTTTTCTACTTTTTTAGACCTCACACCCTCAGATTTTTCTCATAAAAATATCACAAATAAAATGGAGAAGAAGAGCTCTAAAGGAAACCCTAAGAGAAGACCTTCTTCTCTTCTTCTTCTCGCATTAGGACATGATTAGATCATGTCCAAAAAGAATCTCTATGCTCCAACACCTTGGAGCACATATCCTACGCCCTAATCCTCTCTCTCTCTCTCTCTCAGATTTTTATCACATAAAAATTATAAAAAAAATAAAGGATAAAGACTTTTAAACAAAATCACAAGAGAAGAGAATCTTCTCTCTTACCTTGTCTCTTCACGACATTAATCTTTGATGTCTTAATTGAAGGCTCTTCTCCATGAATCTTAGCGCCACAAATCCTCCACATCTTTTCCTTCTTTTTCTTTGATTTTTTATAATTTTTTTAGGATTTTTCACACCCTCAAACCATCTAAAATGAGGCACCCAAGATATATATGGATGACTAGGTCAAACCTAGTCTTTGTAGGATTCATATGGGGCGTCCAACTCTTGGACGCCCCTCCCATAATTATTTTTATGCATCCTTTGAATCTCATGCACAAAAAGAAGGGCAAAAAGGGTGGCACAATAGAATTTGTGTGGGAAAAGTGGGCGCACAAGAGGAGGGAAGAGTTTAGGTCAAAGAGGGCTCTTCCAAGAAGGAAACTAATCCTAACAACTTCCTACTTTTGACCAAGTCAAAATTTATTCCAAATAGCATGAAAAACTTTTTATTAGGCATGGAAAAATATATAAAAAAGTCTAGAATTAAAATATGGCATGGGCTTTCTTAGGCACAAGTGAAAGAGAGAGAGTCCCAGTCCAACTGGGACTCCTCTTGTTTGACTAGGTCAAAATTATTTTAAACCTAATTTAAATTCTACTTAAACTAGATTAAATACAACCTAATTTAAGATAATCCTAGTCCAACTAGGAGCCTAATTAAATTAGATTAAATCAAGATTTAAATCTAATTTAAATCCTAAGTCAATCAGGTGCACCCAAGTCCTAGTCAAACAAGGAATTATTCTTCTCTTGCAATTGGCTTATCCAATAATCCTATTAGACTTAATCTAATTAAATCCAAACTAATTCTAATTAAATCTAATTTAATTAGACTTGATCTCAGCATAATTACTCAATCAAATTGAGCTAATTAGCAATCCAATTGCTAATCAATCCTCCAGTAATACTTGCATTAGGTCAAACATCAATCGTATTAATCGTTTGTCCTTAGAATGATTCTCAATCATCGATTAACCATCTGATCAGGTTACAAGCTCTAATGTATGTGACTCCATAGGTTCGAACCTAAGTCGATAGCATAAAAATTAATTTTTGTACCAATCAAAGTTACCATCTAGCAATGGTTTCTGACGTCTAGATAGATCAAATGTATACAAAGCAACATTCTTAGAACCATGACCCATGGTTATCATATAATTCATCCCTATGATCAATAATGCTCAAGATGACTTTGAGTATGCTATCAAATACTCATACAAGTCATCTCTATTGTATCTCAAAATTTTGCAAATCCCATGACACCTCATGAGGATTCCCCAGGCCTAGATTTTGCTAAATTGAAACACAGCAAGTCATTCTCTTTTTGAAGTTAATCAGGAGTGGTCAATTCCATCTTGACTCATACACCGACTTTATAAGTATTTGACTGTACCCAAAAATCTTTCAAACCTATATTAAAAATACAAGCAGCTCGGCACCAAAGTATAGTGAGTTGCTTGCAAGTCACTGTGGCGATCTTAGATCGGAGGGATACTTATACCCATTGACCTTAGCAAGCTACTCTTAATAATAGAGTACTGCATTGGTCATATTCAGTATAGATATACTCCTACATCTCATCTGGATGCCATACCAGTGTCTCCACATCACTTGGTTATGAGGACAACGAACGCATATAGCATACAACAACCTACACTCGATAAGTTATCATCCTTATTAATAATTTATCATTTGATTATGAATAATTTAAGAACCATCTGATAAATCCTCCTTTATCGATTGATTATGGTTCTAAGGACTTCATCATAATTTAGAAGTTCATTTACGAAAGATAGAACTTTTATGATTAACCAGTCAAATAACTATTATTATTAGATAATTCATATACTAATTTCAATTATCTACCACTTAGATGATTGGCTTTAGGATATATTTTTCAACAACTCTCACTTGGATTAAAGTCAATTAGAATGATATCAAATATCCTATCTTCCACTTGAGTTCGTAGAACTCCTTAGTTTCGAGGTCTTAGCAAATGGATCGATCAAGTTCTCCTTTTCCATCGATCTTCTAAAGATCGACGTCACCCAGATCTAATATCTAAGGTGATAGCGATGTAGAATATGCTGGTTCCTTCGATTCTTTAGTCTGAGCTATGGCTCCAGTGCTACGATAGGATTGGACCATCTGTGGAGGATGCCACTTCCATCCTACTAATGAACCTCAGTAACTATACAGCTTACATGGCAGCATTATATGCCATGATGTCTCTACATCACTAACCAAATAGGCTAAAGTATCATGTTTGAAATCTTTCCAATAGATTACTCCTACAATTAGGGTATGAGCCAATATTCTCTAGTTATCATCTTGTTCTAACTGAAATTAAAATATCCACATGTTTTAAGTCAGTATTTTCATATTCGAGTCACTAGACCTTAGTATTTCCCAAATACTTAAAGATTGTTCATACAATCTTTCAGTGGTTCTCACATGGATCAGTATCTGCTCACTACCCTTAGTGAGTATACCATATCTAATCTCGTACATCGAGAAATAAGATGATAGCTAAACCTTTATTCCTTGCAATGCTGAGATATCATTTTCGATTAAGAGAATTTCATCTACAGACAACACAAGAAATAATACTATAGAATATTTTGCCCAATTACAAATGCAGGATTTATCTTTGTTCATAACAAAGGCATACGTTTAAAATGTATGTTCTAATTGTGAGGTAATAGCCAAACGGGCTTTAAGGTCTTTACCTTTCCGTCTGCGCTACTCTGATCCTTTTGAAAATTTTTTCACACCTAATGAATTTTATCCCTTTAGGTGAATCATTTAGTGTCCATACACTATTGATTTCCATGGACTTCAATTTGGATCATATGGCTCCAGGCCACTTCTCAGAGTCAGATCACTGCATTGTATCTCTATAGGTGATTGGATCCTTGTTGTTCTCATTGAGCTCAATAGGATCGCCATCTCGGACCTAGATACTAAAGTATCTATCCAGCTGATGCAGTACTCTACCGAATCTTCTTAAAGGTGACACCTTAATGAGCTCTAGATTTGATCTGATCAAATTTGGTTCTATAGGTTTACTAGATAACGTCGATTCTTTTCTACCAATCAAACTTTTTTTAAGTTCAACTTGATAGGCATCGGTTCCTTCTCTAAGAAACTCCTTTCTAAAAAAAATTTTCTACTGTTGATGAATATCTTATGTTCTTTAGCATAGTAGAATTAATAATCCTTAAATACTTATTGGACCAGGATCCAAGTTTATCTGTGTATAAAATATATGACATAGGTCGATCAACTCCAAACCTAAAAGTGAGAGAGTCTAGGTCTACACTTGATCCATATCCCATATGGAATCTATGCGACAGATTTACTCAGAACTTTTTCAGAGTATAACTAGTAGCCACAAGAGCATAACCCTAAAACAGGCAGACAAATAGACCCTATAGTGGATTGAACAATGTGTAATAAAGTTCAATTTCTTCTTTTAGATACACTATGTTCTAAAAAAAAATTCACTTGAGAGAGAATCCAATTCCCTCCTAGATATGTCAAAAACTCACTGAATAAGTATTCACCTCCTAGATCCGATCGAAGAGTTCTAATATCTTTTCAGTTTATTTTTCTATTTTATTATTGAATCATTTAAATATTTCAAATAATTTAAGCCAGATGCACCCATGCTCAGATAGGTCGTCTGTAATGAAATATTAGTATCTTCCTTTGGCACTTAAGTTCATAAGTCCACATACATCACTATGTATGAGACTTAGAACTTTATCGGCTCCTTCACCTTTTTCAGTAAAAGGTGACTTTATCATTTTTCCAAGAAGACAAGATTCACAGGCTATCAATGATTCATAATCATTGATGTCAAGATTTTTCTCTCAAGCCAACCCATTTATCTTGCTCTTGTCAAGATGACTAAGCCTATAATGCCAAAGATAGATATCCATGACATAATCTAACTTAGGTGTGTACATTATACTTAATAGACTGTATAAATATTAAATATTATTTCTTTATTATCCATATATTACTATAATATTATTCATAATAATATCATAATAATCTTCTTTATTGATAAATGATAACCATCTCTGACCAAAAGGCCATCAGAGTTCATATTTATCATAAACATTGGACAATAGTGACAATCACTCAAAATGACATCTATTGAAAATAAGTTTGACAAATTCTAAAGCTAGGATTGGAACAAGACTTTCATCCCCAACGTTTAGGTATTTCTCACCATTTTCAAATATCCCACTTACTTATAGTCTTTGCAATAAATTGCATAAGACTACCGACATCTAATACCCATGTAGTAGAATTATTTATAGAAAAATTTTAAGGTGTTATCATATAACATCTTTAATGAGCAACTTTTGCTCCTTTCTCTTGTTCAGCTTGTTATGGTCAAGTGAAGCAAGATAATTCTTCTTCCTATGATCCTGCTTCTAACATTAGAAGTACTATGCCTGATTTAGGTTAACCTTGGACTAATTATTTTGACTAGGCTTAGAAGCTCCAGTATAAATCCATTCATACTACTGAACCAAATTCAACTTTCAATACTAATTATCGAAGTTGGGTCCCATAAGTCATCACTGTCTAACACTGATAGGAGCAATTAGGATTTAACCTTAATTTGAGAAATGAGAACATTGACCTAAGTATATGAATTATATTAAGCCTAAAGACTTGAACTTTAGTTTAAAGGTTCTTCCACTATTTTATTCGAATTGGTAGCCTCTACCTCCAATTCAACAAATTACTTTAATTTCTTAGTAGGTACTAGAATCTATATAGACTGCACATAAGTCCAACTATGGTTGGTCAACTCATGTATATTTAAGGATAGGTTTATAACCAAAAGTTTCTCCAAACAACATCTAGTAATTTAATTTTGTCCTAGAAACCTAATCAATAGACTAGGGCCTCCACTGTAAGGACCCGGTTAGGTCCAACCATTAACATGAGCATACATGGTACATCTAACTAACGAATGATTAAGCCCAACTATAGTTGGTCAACCTAACCACCATTAGAGAGACACATCCAAATTATTATATGATGAATGATAATTTCATTAGTCAACAAATACCAGGCCTATGGGCCTTCAATGATTATTGAATTAATGGACTCATTATCAAACACCTTAATGGAAGGCTATGACTCGATTATCTCCATAACTTCATCATTTTAAGGACCTAATAATTTTAGATAATTTAAATTATTAGTGATTTAAGGATAGAAAGGACATGGATCAATTTGCTCCTACTAACTTCACCAAGTCAGGTCCTTCCACTGACTTCACAAGTCACTGATGAGGATTATGATCAATTTTGACCCATGGGCACCTATATCAGTCTCACTAATTTTCTATGTGACATGGGTTAGCATAAATCAATGAGCAACCTAATAAAGACCTAATTAACCACATTGGCCAGGTAAGTGAGATCGATGGGAGGGTCTGCTAAGGATTGCCTTAGACACCATCAGAAATGGCCAGGTAAGCTGGCTGCCAATTAAAAACCATCAGTCTGGAATGCCAGACTTACCTTAGACACCAATTGATTTGTCAGTTTTGATTTGGTCTACCCAAAGACTCGGGCTCAACCACTAAGCCACGATCAAGTCCATTTGTTAGATATATAGACTTTGATCAACTACAACTATTGAATTGATCTATAGAAAAGAAATGACCTAATCCTAATTAACTATTAATTAGGTTTGATCAATTTCTTAGCTAAGTCTATATTTAATCTAACCCGAGGTCTAACCCAGTTAATGACCTGATCAAAACTAACCCATTTAATCTTTAACCCAAGTTTTATGAAATTATTCTAGGATCTTCAAATCACAAACCTAGATCCTAAATAATCACTTAATTCTTAATTAAGTTCAAAGTTTGAGTTTATGAAACCTCAGAACCTCAGAATGTCTCAATTAATTCTAAGGACTTCATCATAATTTAGGAGTTCATTTAAGAAAGATAGAACTTTTATGATGAACCAACCAAATAACTATTATTATTAGATTATTCATATACTAATTTCAATCATCTATCACTTAGATGATTAGTTTTAGGATATATTTCCCAACAGTATCTACTTCTTCCTTTTAGTGGATTATAGATTCTGCTTGTTTCCATCATGTATGTTGCAAAGAGAAGATGTTTAACTCCCTAAAGATCAGTGAGGACACTATGTTCTTGTCAGATGAATCGAGCTCTGAGATCAAGAACAGCGAGATGGTCAACATGAAGCTTCATGATGAAATAGTGAAGAAGTTGGGTGAGGTCCGATACATACCTAGCTTTAAGATGAATTTAATTTCACTGAGCAGACTGAATTTGACCGACTTCAGATGAAAAGCTGATAGAAAAATCTTGAAGATCATGCACAGTAGTAGGATGGTGCTAAGAGAAAGAAAATATGGAGGATATTATCTTATGTCAGGAAGTCCAGTGCGAGATGGAGCTCTAGGTGGAGATGGATTGAGCACGAAATGAGAGACTTAGAAGGATAACATGCAACATCATAGAGTAAAGTTTCTATTATGACAGGAGGCTATCCCGAGTAGATCTTAAGTCAGGAGGGTCACAACCATTGATGGAGGTGGGATCAAATAGCCTAGCTCAACTCCCATGTTCGTCCATTTATGATCAACAGGCGATTATCCCAAAGCATGGGTGTGCTAGACAAACACTTGGATAGATGGAGATCGAATATCGAATTGAGATGGAGATTGTTGAGAAACATACCTTGAATTCTCCTATATTAAGCCCACAACAAGATTCAGGATGATGAACAGTGTCCAACAACACCCCAATCGGAGATCAGATGGTGAAGATATGTGTGAAAAAGCATTAGAGGGGTTGTTGGAGTGGTGCCCATGGCCAGCAAGCAACTAAGCTCGGTGCAAGTGCGGGGGCATGGGCACGATCCAGGCCCAGATGGGTGAACACACAAGCATGGCCTGGTCTCAGGTGGCCACACAACGATGCGCGGACATGCGACTTTTCAATGGGGTTGAGGGGTTTATGCATCCTAGTAGGAAGAGGATTCAGAGCATGGCTTTGATTGAGGCCTTTAAAAGGCCTGGCAGACTGAGAGCTAAAGGGTGTGGCTTGACAGTAGCTTAAAGAGATCTTGAAATATGATAGAGTGCAGAGGAAGAGCGCCAGTGGATAGCAGGATTAGGGGCTTCTAGCAAACAGCTAGGCAGTGGATTACGGTCATTTCAGGAGGTCTCCAAGAGAGTTTGATAAGGATAACTTTTATTGAAAAGATTGTATATGTGAGTTGAGAGTGGATAATCTCCTCTTGTATCTCTTTCTTTTTCATAGTGAAGTTTTGCAAGCCCCATGGAGGTGAGCTTTTGGGCTGATCCATGTACTTGACTATGTTTCTTATTTTATTTTCTTCTTTCTTCCTACTGTAATATCCTGGTACTAGAATCTTATCAAGTAATATCAGAGTAGCTGATATCCTAACATATTCCATAACTAATTTTCTTCTAAAATAGTGGGAGAAATAAAAAGGGCGTGGATGCTCTCTAGAAATAAAATTTTCCATGAAAATTCTAAGGAAATCGGTGTAGAGGGGCCATGGAAAGCAAGGTGGTGTAAGAAGGAGAAATCCTAGTCATACTAGTGTTAACCCCAAGAATTGATTTTGATGATGAACAAAATATTTGAGTATATTGTTTAGACTAATGAATTGGTTGAGATCATGTTTTAGGATAAATTATAAAGTATCAAATAAAAAATCTCTATAAAGTGCATTTAAGGATCATTAAGGAAATATTGAAGGATTTTGATGCATAAATCACACTTAAAACAAGGCCTAAAAGAGATATCTCAAAATCAAAATTGAAGAAAAAATCAATTAGCCAAAGCAAAAATTTTTCAGCATAAATAGGCATCGAGTCGACCCCTTATTCGACTTCTTATTCAGCTCGAGCTGAAATGGCATGAAAAAGAAGACTGGCATGCGAGAGTTTTAGCTAGAATGGCCTCAAGCAGAGGATCGAGTTGACTCAAGTTCCTCAAGTCGAGATCATAGAAAAATACAGAGAATGGAGTTTTCGGGATACAGTGCGGCAATGCCTCGAGCAGAGTAACGAGTCAACTCGAGCTTTAGCTCAAACCTCACAAGTCGAAGTCTCAGAAAAATATAGAGAACTTAATTTTTGGGATAAAGTACAGAGTAGACTCGAGTTGAGGGATGAGTCGATTCGAGCTCAAGTAGAGTAATGAGTCGACTCGAGCTCTAATGACTAGTTTTTGTAGAATGTTCAGAACTATACAGAATTATTCTAAACAGCTATTTTCACTCTTCCAATGGTCAAAAATCCTTCTCTAGCCTACCAAACATGAAAAAAAGCTACAAAATGACATTACCATTCAATCATTGAGAGAAATTAAGAGTGAAGTAAAAGAGTCTAAAAAGTCTTGAATAGAGAGCATTCAAACTCCCAACTCCAAGAAACATCAAATCAAGATATTCTTTTTAGCAAGAAGACAAGCTCAATCAGTTCAAAAGCTTCCTTCAAAGAAGATTCCACAAGCTTCATCGACTTACTTGCTCATTAAAGGAGCTTTGTTTTTGTTTTTGTTGTGTAATCCTTACTCTCATTGTAACTTAGCTTCAATAGGGCTTTAAAGCTAAGAGGAAGGCCTATCCAAGCCTAAAAATTGGATTATAAGCCAAGGGTTGGCTTAGATTTTGGTTGTATTTGGTGAGCCAGTGTAAAATTAACTAGGTTTTGGATAGTGAGTCTTGGAAAACTATCTAGCTGTAATCTTGAAAAGATTATAGTGAAATTCTCAAGTAGGTCTTGGGGAGTGAATAAAGGTGCAAGAGACACCAAACCACTATAAATCCCTTTGTGTATGATTGCCTTGGTTCCTTCTTTTCATTACATTTATATTTCTAGATACTTACATACATTACATTTCAGCACACCTCGACATATCACTAATCATCAAAATAGCATATAACTTATTTAAATTTTGATAAACTCAATTCATCCCCCCTCCTGGGTTGTCTTGCTGGGCAACAAGTGGTATTAGAGCTTGGTACTCACTTTATTTAGTTTAATAATCAAGAGTTAAGATCAAATGGCAATCCAAATGAGTGCATCTCTTGTCGAAAGGCAATCGACCAACTATCCACCCTTATGGAATGGAATAAATTATATTTATTGGAAAGCACACATACACATTTATATTTAAGCACTTGATTATCAACTTTGGAGAGTTATAATCAAAGGCCCACACACTCCTGAAGAAAAAAATGAGTTTTCCTGTCGCAAGATGCATCTGATCGGATCATATTTGTAGCAAAATATTTTTTTTAATTTTTTATGATCTAATTAAATCTAAGAGTTCTCAAATTTGATTAGATTGATCTAAAATTAGAAATAAAATAAAAATAAAAATAGTGATAATAATTATCACCTAATCAGGTAAATCATTTATCCATTATGATGATCTGACAAATGATCCGAGATTTTGATTGAGCTACACACGCATCCAGCCTCTACCGATATCCACTCAGATCAGATCTGATGTCTTCTTGTAGAACCTTCAAAACAAACTCTGAAGGCTGCGTTCATCTCACGAACACCGTCGTCTCTCGCTGATCTTCGCACCAACAGGACTTGATCTTTGCTCATAGGTTTTATCCAACTCTTAGGCATGGAGAAGAGGGAGAGGATCAGATGAGGGAGGTGTGGAGATGAATATTTTGATAGGGCTTCACCGTAGAAAAATTAGATGCACAACAACTTGCGCAAGGCCCTATTTATAGACCTAGTCAACAGTCCCTTCGCATATAACATTGAATAGATCAAAGTTTAACATGCAGAAGGATTCCTCCATGATCTCCAAGCGCCACACCATATTTTTTCTATATTTTGTCATACAAAACTTAGAAATATGGCATGGAATAAAGGATAAGATGAGTAGATGGTGCAAACTCTTATCTCCCTAGACATTTAAATCAAATTCAAATGTTTTGACCACTCAAATCAAATTTGAATGGGTGTCTTCTCTTACCCATCAGACGCGCATGCCATAAAGGGGTGTGCCCTCACAAACTCCACATGAATCCCATATGGACGTGCGCCCTCAGATAAATTCTAAGAGGCGCACGCCATATCTCTTCTTTTCTGCATACTGGGTCAACATTTGACCCTTGTCCTATTCCCATCTTATGGGATTAAGACAAAATCTTTTCAAGTTCCATCCAATGGATTTATGTCAAGTCCTAATCAAGTTAGAATAAGTCTTGATCAGACTAGGACTTGGTCCAATCAAATAAAAAAAAATCCATCTAGAATTTTTAGAAGAGGCTTGTCCAAAAAAAATCCCATGATATTAGGACAAGTCTTAATATGGCAAAGACAATCCTTATCTTGTTTCCATCTTATGGGATTTAGGACAAGTCTTGATCAGACTAGGACAAGGTCTAGTTAGATCAAGATAAATCTCTATAGAGTTTTTGGATAAGCATTATCCAAATAGTTCCACAAATTAGCAGGTCTTGTCCTGTTTCCATCCGATGGATTAGGACAAGCCTAGTTTAGGTTAGGACAAGACTTTTCTGATCTAAACAAGTTTTAGTCAAACTAGGACAATCCTATACAAGGATCTTGGGTGAGCCAAATCTAATTTGGCTTAGTCGAGATAATCCAGAAAGACTATAGAAGGAGAATGTTAGGCATAATCATGTGCTAGCATGATTTCTTTGAACCTAATTGGATCTAATCCAAATCAATCAAATTAGGTTAGCTTAATTGATGACATCCAGATCCAAACTCTTATTTGTATGGTCTAATTAGGTTCAGTTCTCTATGGTAATGGGATATGTCATGATCTCCACAATCGATATCATCGAAATACCTTTTGATGGATCAGAACTCTTTTGATTCATCCAATTAGAATTATCGATCATCAAGATAATTCTAATTGATCCCAAAATCTACTAGTGATACCTAGCAGTATATGGTAGCAACCCATCAAAACTAAATAACAAACCTCTCGGTGCAGCTACCTGTGTGATTGAATTCTTCTATCATGAGCTCCGACGAGATTAGGATTAAGGTGAACTCGTCAAACCCAACACCCATCATATGAATGAATTATTCAATTCGAGTTTGATGTGAAACCCTAATAGAAACTCCTTTCTATTATTTCACACTACCATAGCCATGGGTTTTAGAACTTGATTTTATGATCATCATAGGTCTACTCCTCTATCGAGGTTGATAGATCCCATCTTGGTGCGATCCAATTCCTATAATGAACATGCTATAGCCAATATACACCTTAGGATTCCAAATGGTTAAGAGACCAAGTTATGGTGTATTCAAACTATAACACCCTCAAGGTGAACTGCTGATGCACCTTAGGTCAATGAACTAGACACACACTGTAGCATCGAGCTAGTCATCGATGAGAAAGTAGGCTTCCTTATAACTGCTCGAGTTGGTCATGCTCAGTTCCCTTATTCTCTAACGAGTACCTATACTCTTACTCCAGTGTCTCCACTGAAGAGAAAATCCTGATTTTTCAGACCAGGTTCATTCAAATCTGATCGGATCAAGAGATATATTTTAAAATTTTTTCTCTTTGATCCAAATTAGATCTAGAATATTTCAGATCTGATTCTTATTATTCTAATAATAAAAATAAAATCTAGATAAATTAAATTAAATTTAATTTATCCTGATGTCCGGTAATCCTATTATCCATTAATGATCCTATAAGCAGTGGAAGATTCTAGATCTAGCCATGCAAGTGCCTGGCCTCTATCGATATCCACTTGGACTGTATCTGGAGATCCTCTTCTTCTCTATCACATCTCCAAAAATAAGATCTGAATCTGATTTGGAGGATCTTCGAAATACCTTTCGAAGATCAGCAGTTGTCCTTTGCAGCAGCGCAGCCTTCTAGCTTTCTGTCGCCTTTCTCTCATCTGGATTGCACCAACTTGGATCCCAAACCACTTTAGGCGTGGAGAAGAGAGGGAGAAGATAGACTTGGCATGGAGGAGGAGAGGAGAGGCAGCCTTGGGGTGTGAAAATTTTCAATTGCCTTTTGAGTTGGGTGCAGGGTCTTATTTATAGACTATGTGTGATCCAACTCCTCTTCTTCCCAACCAATCACAACCCTTTGTGAAATCAGATCTAAATTTGATTAGTGAGAATAGAGTCCCTTGGATTCGTCCTTAGATGGTGCCTAAGACTAGTCAAAGTTGGTTCTTAGGAGGAGTCTAATCAGAATCCAAAAGGGAGATGGAGTCCCTGTCTAACAGGGACTCCTGGGCGCCTCCAGCTTAGGCACACGCCAAGGGTGGCATGCGCCCTCCTCCTTGCTAGGTTCTGGAAGAGGGACAAACCCCCACCAGCTCTCAAATAGGTGCGTGACATGTAGACAAAAGTCAAAGTGTCAATGGTCAATATTTGACCAATCAAAGGTCAACTTTTGACCAAAGTCAAAGGACGAGAAATGGCAAGTGACCAAAAAATGGCAGGTATTATCTTACAAAATAAGACAACCCTTCTCTGACCTGGATAGGCTTCAGTCAGACCAAGTGAAGGCCTTTGATCGAGCACAAACTCCTTTGGCTCAGTCAGGACAACTATTTATGATAGTAAAAGAAGAACGTTAGGTTCAATCGAGTGCTAGCATGATTTCTATGAACCTAATTGAATCTCATTCAAATCAATTAAACTGAATTAGTTCAATTGATAATCACCAGATTCAAACCCTTATTTGTGTGACCTAGTTAGGTTCAGTTCTGTATGGTAATGGGATATGTCATGATCTCTATCATCGATATCATTAAAACTCTTTTCGATGGACCAGAACTCTTCTGATTCGAACAGCTAGAATGATCGATCATCTAAATCATTCTAATTGCTCCCAAAATCCATCAATGACACCTAGCAGTATATGGTGGCAACCCATCAGAGTTGAATGCGAACCTTTTGGTGCAGCTACCCATATGATTAAGTTCTTCTATCTTGAGCTCCGATCAGATTAGGGTTAAGGTGAACTCGTCAAACCCTAGTTTCTGTCATATGATGTAATCATTCGATTCAAGTTCGATGTGAAAATCTAAATAGAAACTCTTTCTATTATTTCACTCTGCCATGGCCATGGGCTTCTGGACTTGATTCTCATGATCATCATAGGGCTGCTCCACTACCACCGAGGTAGATAGATTCCATCTTGATGCAATCTAGTTCCTATAATGAACATGCTATAGCCAACATACACCTCAGGATTCTGAATGGCTAGGAGACTGAGTTATGGAGTAGTCAAACTATAACACCCTCAAGGTGAGCTGCCGATGCACCTTAGATCAAAGAACCAGACACACTATTACAGCATCGAGTCAGTCATTGGCGAGAAGGTAGACTTCCTAATGACTACTCGAGGTGGTCACGCTCAATGCCCTCATTCTCTAACGAGTACCTATACTCTCGCTCTGATGTCTCCACACCATAGACTCAAGACTCATCTACTAAAGAGAAGCAATTGTACACCAACCTTCTAGATCAATCACCATCCTCATGATGATCCTACGGTCGGAAGCATTTTATGAGTTAATAATGATTATTCATGTCTTAAATTTTCAACTCTTGAAAATATGAATTATCATTATCATTAACTCAAATGATGTATCACAAACACTAAATACACATATATGATAGAAAATAATCAATTTTATTGATAATAGTCAAAATTATAATTTTTCTCCTAGAAGTGTATTACAAGTGTCAGCCAATTCTGGCTTCTAGGGCATATATATCTAACAATATGTAGCTGATAAAGACCGTTAATAAGAAAATCATTTGCAATTTTATTTCTTTCATAAAGAATGTTACAATGGTCCTTAAAGAAGGCAATCACATAGTCTTCTAGTGCTAAGCATGAAACAGAAATCAAATTCCTACTAGCTGCAGGCACATAATAACAGTCTTTTAAAACTAAGTCTAAACCAAATGATAATCGAAGAGGGTATGTTCCCACTGCCACTGCAGCAACTCTTACTCCATTAGCGATGCGTAGGAACATGTCTCCATCCCTCAGCCTCCTGCTATCCTCAAGACCCTACATGGAAGTGCACAGATGAGCACTAGAACTAGAGTCAAGCACCCAACTGGATGTAGAAGAAACCATAAGGTTAGACTTAATAACGAGCATACCTCCAGAAGGACCTTTGTTCTTGTTCTTCAGGGTGGTCAGGTAAGTAGGGTAGTTCCACTTTCAGTGGTCGTCACTGTTGCAATGGAAACACTTTCCTCTGACATCGGCCTTCTTCTTCGACTCTGCCTTCTTCTTTTTTCCTCCTTCCATCTTCTACTTTTTCGCAGGCTTTTTTTCTTTTCAGAAGACTTTCTTTTGGAAGAAGTCCGTTCCATAGCAAGAACTAAGCCTTTAGAACCTTTCATAGAAAGCTCAGCGGTGGCCAGCATGTTCATTAATTCGGCCAAAAAATTTTGAAGTTTATGCATGTGGTAATTCATGATGAATTGCCCATATGCATCAGTCAAGGATTGTCAGAATAACATCATTCTGCAGATCCAAGTCTAACTTCACACCGAGCTTCTCAAGCTCTTCCAAGTCCTTGATCATCATCAGACAGTGATCTTGGACTGACTGCCCATCACGCATCTTAGCCTTAAAAAGTCATTTCGTGACTTGATACTTGGCTGCACGACTCTGTTCACCAAACATCTCCTGCAGGTGAGCCAACATTTGGCGAGCAGTCCCGATATCTTCATGTTGGCGCTGGAGCTCATCAGACATCGAGCCCAACATGTAATATCTGGCCTTATTATCTTCGTCTATCCATTTTTCCAGAGATGCTCTCTATTCAGTGGATGGACGGGCTGGTAAGGTGGGAGGGTCCTGGTCCAATACATGGGTTAACTTCTCGAAACCTAAAATGATTTTGTAGTTTCCTGAGCCAATCTTTATAATTGGGTCCGGTCAGTCTATGTGTGTCCAGGATACGTGCTAATGGGTTGGACGCAGACATTTTTCTATAGAGAGTCAAAGATTCTAGTTAGATACTGTAATTATGACTTGACCAATTTATTTAGAAATTTTATTTTTAAATAAATTAGCTCCACTATTTTCTCGGATCCCTACACTCCCTCTGTAGAGATGCAAAAATCTCCATGATTAATGATTTCTAGTGGGTGGTGCGGTCTCACCAACTGACTCATCACCTCACCTAACAGTTATTGGTGATGGGTTAGCCAATGAGTGAACAACTCTTGTTCAATGATTCTCTAATCATGGTGCACCCAAACTTGGTCTCTAATTCATGAATCTCACCATATCCAAAATATTGATCCACTCCTTAGTTAAGTCAGACCCACCATTTGCATAGACTGGATTCCTAATTGAGTCTCTCACCGTATCCGAAATATTGAGCCCAACTCATCCTCCAGCCCATAGCATCCAATGCCTAATAGACATGGTTGCATCTTCCCGGTGCAACTGAGCCACTGTATCCAGCCGAGAACAATCAACCCCGAAAGGGCCCGCACATCTACAATGGTGGAAGACCTCAGACTTAATCTTTTCTTAGGGAGAATTGATTCAGGTCTCATTAAACTAGACTTGTCATAGTCATAACAATTATGACTAACCTAGTGGCATGGGTTAGCTCGGATTATTGACCACCTCAAATCAGAACTGAGTCAACAGATATGGCCAGGTAAGTGAGACCGGTGGAAGGGATATGCCATTAACTCGTACAAGAATGCATTCAGGTCGAGTAGCTCCCAATTAAAAATCAGTCGGTCGTATGTGCCAAACTTACCTTAGACACCAAATTGTTGAGCCAGAACCAATTGGGTTAGCCTACAATCCAGACTCTAACCTCTGAGCCTAATTAGGTCTTGCTTGATCGTGACTCGATCTTGACCCAGACTTAATCCTATTAGGCTGGTCAATTTAAGCATTGTTGATCCCATCTAACCAACTCTTGATTCGGTTTGATCAACCGCTTAGACCTAATTGAGCTACCCAAGCCCGAACCCAGTATTATGAATATGTCTTAGATCTAAAATTCTCAATTTTAGACCTAATTAATATTTCATAATCTTAATTCTTAATTAAGTAGGGTTCATAAACAAAATATGCACAATAAATCCTAGGGTTTCAGGATCTAGGGTTTTGCAGAAAGTAAGTTTTGGATTTCTGATTAAGGACGAACGTGCAGCACCCCTACACATCATAAGAACACCCCATCGGATGGGAGGAGAGGGCCTTTAAATCCTTCTTCATTCTTATGATCCGGACGGCCAAGAGGAACGCCTTAATCAGGAACATGCAATACTACAAAATAGTTTTAGATCTATATCATATATCTCATATACAAATTAGATCTAATCATGGCATATTTTGCATACATCTCATGTATCGAATTATGCATGTTTTCAGATCTAAATTATCTCATAATAATCTAAAAAATTAGATTTAAATTGATCTTATCAAAATAAACTCTAATCTAGACAACTATGTAGAACTATTCTACAACTAGTCTAGACATGCATCAATCATATCTCATATGATGTTTAAAATTAAATAATTTTTATTTGCTATTTTTTAGATATTATTATAATAATTATAATATCAAAAAATAGTAAATAAATAGATCTAAAATATGATTTAATCAAATTAAATTGAAAACATGCAAGACTATTCTATAGAACTATTCTATTTTAGAACTAGTCATGCATATTTTCTAATCTTAGATCCAAATCATTTAATTTTAATTTTTTTTTGATTTCAGATCTGATCACATCTCATGTGACATCTAAAATTACATATTTTTTTATTAAAATAAATTTAAAATTAGATCTAAATACTTTAGAACCTTGGCTCTGATACCAGTTGAAGGAAAAATCCTGATTTCCTGGATCAGGTTCGTTCAGATCTGATCGGATCAAGAGATATATTTTAAATTTTTTTCTTTTTGATCCAAATTAGATTTAAGATATTTTAGATCTAATTCTTATTATTCTAATAATAAAAATAAAATCTAGATAAATTAAATCAAATTTAATTTACCTTGATGTAGGGTAATCCTATTATCCGTTGATGATCCTGTAAGCAGTGAAAGGTTCTGGATCTAGCCACACAAGTGCCTGGCCTCTACCGGTATCCACTTGGGCTAGATCTAGAGATCCTCTTCTTCTCTATCATGTCTCCAAAAATTAGATCTGAATCTGATCTGGAGGATCTTCAAAACTCTTTCGAAGATCAGCAGTTGTCCTTTGCAGCAGCGCAGCCTTCTAGCTTTCTGTCGCCTTTCTCTCATCTGGATTGCACCAACTTGGATCCCAAACCACTTTGGGTGTGGAGAGGAGAGGGAGAAGATGGACTTGGCATGGAGGAGGAGAGGAGAGGTAGCCTTAGGGTGTGGGAATTTTTAATTGCCTTTTAAGTTGGGCGCAGGGTCTTATTTATAGACTATGCATGATCCAACTCCTCTTCTTCCCAACCAATCACAACCCTTTGTAAAATCAGATCTAAATTTGATTGGTGAGAATAGAGTCCCTTGGATTCCTCCTTAGATGGATCCTAAGATCAGTCAAAGTTGGTTCTTAGGAGGAACTCTAATTGAAATCCAAAAAGGAGATGGAGTCCCCTATCCAACAGGGACTCCTGGGCACCTCCAGCTTGGGCACACGCCAAGGGTGGCATGCACCCTCCTTCTTGCCAGGTTCTGGTAGGAGGACAAGCCCCCACCAGCTCTCCAATAGGTGCATGACACGTGGATAGAAGTCAAAGTGTCAATGGTCAACATTTGACCAGTCAAAGGTCAACTTTTGACCAAAGTCAAAGGACGAGAAATGGCAGGTGACCAAAAATGGCAGGTATTGTCTTACAAAATAAGACAACCCTTTTCTGACCTGGACAGGCTCCAGTCAGACCAAGTGAAGGCCTCTGATTGAGCACAAACTCCTTTGGCTCAGTCAGGACAACTATTTATGATAGTAAAAGAAGAACGTTAGGTTCAATCGAGTGCTAGCATGATTTCCTTGAACCTAATTGAATCTCATTCAGATCAATTGAACTATATCAGTTCAATTGATGATCACCAGATTCAAACCCTTGTTTGTGTGACCCAGTTAGGTTCAGTTCTGTATGGTAATGGGATATGTCATGATCTCTATCATCGACATCATCGAAACTCCTTTCGATGGATCAGAACTCTTCTGATTCGAACAGCTAGAATGATCGATCATCTAAATCATTCTAATTGCTCCCAAAATCCACCAGTGACACCTAGCAGTATATGGTGGCAACCCATCAGAGCTGAATGCGAACCTCTTGGTGCAGCTACCTGTGTGATTAAGTTCTTCTATCTTGAGCCCCGATCAGATTAGGGTTAAGGTGAACTCGTCAAACCCTAGTTTCTGTCATATGATGTAATCATTCGATTCAAGTCTGATGTGAAAACCTAAATAGAAACTCTTTCTATTATTTCACTCTACCATGGCCATGGGCTTCTGGACTTGATTCTCATGATCATCATAGGGCTGCTCCTCTACCACCGAGGTAGATAGATTCCATCTTGATGCAATCCAGTTCCTACAATGAACATGCTATAGCCAACATACACCTCAGGATTCCGAATGGCTAGGAGATCGAGTTATGGTGTAGTCAAACTATAACACCCTCAAGGTGAACTACCGATGCACCTCAGATCAAAGAATCAGACACACCACTACAGCATCGAGTCAGTCATTGATGAGAAGGTAGACTTCCTAATGACTACTCGAGGTGGTCACGCTCAGTGCCCTCGTTCTCTAACGAGTACCTGTACTCTCGCTCTGGTGTCTCCACACCATAGACTCAAGACTCATCTACTAAAGAGAAGCGATTGTACACCAACCTTTCGGATCAATCACCATCCTCATGATGATCCTATGGTCGGGAGCATTTTATGAGTTAATAATGATTATTCATGTCTTAAATTTTCAACTCTTGAAAAATATGAATTATCATTACCATTAACTCAAAGGATGTATCACAGACACTAAATACACATATATGATAGAAAATAACCCATTTTATTGATAATAGTCAAAATTATAATTTTGCCTCTAGAAGTGTATTACAAGTGTCAGCTAATTCTGGCTTCTAGGACACATATATCTAGCATTCACACCATAGACTCAAGACTCATCTATCCTAAGAAAGTGATCGTACATCAATCTTCTGGATCTATCGTCATCCTCATGATGATCATATGATCAGAAGCAATTTATAAGTTAATTATGATAATACATGTCTTAAATTCTTAACTCTTGAGAATATGTGTTATCATGCCTATTAACTCAATGAAAGTATCACAGACATTTTAATGCACAATATGATAGAATAAATAATTTTTAATTAATTTAAGTCAAAATTATAAAAATATTTTTAGAAAGTAATTAATAAGTGTCAGCCAATCTGATTTCTAGGGCATACATCTAATAAACTTCCACTTGACCTAAAACCAATTGACTACAAATCTAAGTTCCATCTTCTCAAGGTGGGCTTGGATCTTCTGCAGGCCTAAGGGCTTCATCAATGAGTCAACCGCATGATCTGTGGAGTCAACTCCCTTAACCTCGATGTATTCTTCTTGAGGTAATTGTGGATTAGATGAAACCATCTTTTTGAAACTCTTCCAACTTACAATACCACCAGTGCACAGGAACAAACTTTTAGACGTTGACTTTCGATCATCTTTATCAGACATAAGGTCTGAGTCTGCATACTCCTGGACCTAGAGCTCATCATGCTAAACCTCTTCAGTACCTCCTCTATTAGATGTTAGATATATGTGCCCTAGAAGCCAGAATTGGCTGACACTTATAATATACTTCTTAAGGGCAAAATTTTATAATTTTGAATTATAATCAATAAAATGGGTTATTTTCTATCACAGTATGTATTTAAAGTGTATGTGATACATCATTTGAATTAATGGTAATGATAATTCATATTTTCAAAGAGTTGAAAAATTTAAGACATGAAAGTAATCATTAATTAACTCAATAAACTAGCTTCCCGACCGTAGGATCATCGCGAGGATGGTGATTGAATTCAGAAGGTTGGTGTACGATCGCTTCTCTTTGAGTAGATGAGTCTTGAGTCTTACGGTGTGGAAGACACCAGAGCGAAAGGATACAGGTACTCGTTAGAGAATGAGGGCACTGAGCGTGACCACCTCGAGTAGTCATTTATAAGAAAGTCTATCTTCTCGTCAATGACTGACTCGATGCTTGCAGTAGTGTGTCTGATTCTTTGACCTGAGATGCATCGACAATTCATCTTGAGGATGTTATAGTTTGACTACACCATTAATTCGGTCTCCTAGTCATATCGGAATCCTGAGGTGTATGTTGGCTATAGTATGTTCATTGGTAGGAATTGGATTGCATCAATATGGAATCTATCTACCTCGGTGGTAGAGGAGCAGCCCTATGATAATCATGAGAATCAAGTCCATGAAGCCCATGGCCATGGCAGAGTGAAATAATAGAAAGAGTTTCTATTTAGGTTTTCACATTGGACTCGAATCGAATGATTATATCATATGACAGAGACTAGGTTTGACGAGTTTACCTTAACCCTAATCTGATCGGGGCTCAAGATAGAAGAACTTAATCACACAGGTAGCTGCACCAAGAGGTTCGCATTCAGCTCTGATGGGTTGCCACCATATACTGCTAGGTGTCACTGGTGGATTTTGGGAGCAATTAGAATGATTTAGATGATCGATCATTCTAGCTGTTCGAATCAGAAGAGTTCTGATCCATCGAAAGGAGTTTCGATGATGTCTATGATAGAGATCATGACATATCCCATTACCATACAGAACTGAACCTAACTGGGTCACACAAACAAGGGTTTGAATCTGGTGATCATCAATTGAACTGATCTAGTTCAATTGATCTGAATGAGATTCAATTAGGTTCAAGGAAATCGTGCTAGCACTCGATTGAACCTAACGTTCTTCTTTTACTATCACAAATAAGTTGTCCTGACTGAGCCAAAGGAGTTTGTGCTCAATCAGAGGCCTTCATATGGTCTAACTGGAGGTTGTCCAAGTTAGAGAAGGTTGTCTTATTTTATAAGACATTACCTACCATTTTTGGTCACCTGCCATTTTTTGTTCTTTTGACTTTGGTCAAAAGTTGACCTTTGACTGGTCAAATGTTGACCATAGATACTTTAACTTTTGTCCACGTATCACACACCTATTGGAAAACTGGTGGGGGCCTGTCCCCCTGCCAGAACCTGGCAAGGAGGAGGGCACACGCCACCCTAGGCGTGCGCCCAAGTTGGAGGCGCCTTGGAGTCCTTGTTGGACAAGGACTCCACCTCCCTTTTGGATTCCAATCAGAGTTCTACTAAGAATCCAGTTTGACTGGTCTTAGGCGCCCTCTAAGGAGGAATCCAGGGGTCTCTATTCCCACCAATCAGATTTAGATCTGATTTCACAAAGGATTGTGATTGGTTGGGAGGAAGAGGAGTTGGATCACGCTTAGTCTATAAATAAGACCCTGCGCCCAACTCAGATTCTAATGCAATTAGAGAGAGATTTCCCACGCCCAAGGCTGCCTCTCCCCTTCTTCCTCCATGCCTAAACTTCTCCTCCTTCTCCTCTCCACGTCCAAAAGAGTTTTGGACTTAGGTTGGTGCGTTCCAGATCAAAAGAAAGGCGATCAAAAGAAGAAGGCTGCACTGCTGCAAAGGACGACTGCTGATCTTCAAAAGGAAGTTTTGAAGATCCTCCAGATCAGATCCAGATCTGATTTTTGGAATGGTGATAGAGAAGAAGAGGATCTCCAGATCCAACCCGAGTGGATACCGGTAGAGGCCAGGCGCTTGCGTGGCTAGATCCAGAACCTTCCGCTGCAATCAGGATCATCTACAGGGTAATAGGATTACCCAAATCAGATAAATTAAATTTGATTTAATTTATCTTATTTTATTTTATTTATTAAAATAATAAGAATTAGATCTGAAATATATCAAGATCTGATTGGGATCAAGAGAAAAATTTTTAAAATATATCTCTTGAACATATCAGATCTGGACGAATCTGGACCGGAAAATCAGGATTTCCCTTCATTAGAGAGACCCAGCATCCTCTTTAGCCTATCCCTATAGACCTAAAATGAAGGATGCCTTACCTAGGTCTGTCATAGAAAATTTCTTAGATAACCATACTTTGACCTATGTCAGCATGGGAATATCATTCCCAATTAGGAGGATATTATCCATTTATAATATGAGGAAGATAATAATGCTCCCACTGACCTTCTTGAATACACTTGATTTCTCCTCATTCTTGATGAAACCAAATTATTTGATTACATCAAGCATTCCAACTCCAAGATGCTTGCTTGAGTCCATAGATGGACCTTTGTAGCTTGCAGATCTTTATGATCACCATCACTAGATGTGAAAACAAACGACTATTTCATATAAAATTCTTTCTTAAGATATCATCCATTTTCCATATTTCATAATTGAATATACTACAATGGCAAGCAATGTTCGGATGGTGGCTACTGACGAGAAGGTAACCTTATATCCTTTCGCCACTAGCCTAGCCTTGAATGTCTCTACATTTTCATCTGCACATATCTTTCTCTTGAAGATCCATTTATACCCAATAGGGACTATACCTTCAGGTGGATCTACAAGATCCAGATTTGGTTCGAGCACATCGAGTCAATTTCTAATTTTATCACCTCTAACCATTTCTCGGAGTTGATATCTGATATCATCTCGTTATAGGTTCTGGGATCATCACCATGAACCCATTTTTTATGAGAAATATTTTTCTACATCCTCTAAAATAGTACTTAAGTACCTTCAGGAGGATGGAAAATCCTATTTGACCTACAAGGTGGAGGAGTAGTGAATTATGGATTGGTGCTCAAACTAACTGGGTTCTGAGGTTCCTTGGCTCGTTGCTCTTTGGAGACTTTCTCCTTGAGTCTAATCTATCTTTCGATGCCATCATCTTGAACAAACTATTTTTCAAGTAAAATGATATGTCAACACACAATCATCTTGTGGTTTTCCAAAAGATAGAAGTAGTACCCTAATAACTCTTTAGGATATCCAATAAATCGAGCTCTAAGAGTCCTAGACTTTAACTTATCCACCATCGGACAACCCCAATTCTGAGATGACTCAAACTTGGCTTCTTACCATGCCATATCTCATACAATATGATAGGAACGGTTTTAGATGGAACTCTATTAAACTATGTCCCTAAAGAAACTCTGGGAGATCTGTGAAGCTCATCATGGATAGACCATATCTAATAGGGTCCATTTTTTTCATTGAAATTCTATTAAGTTGAGACATTTTAGGCAAAGTCCATTATTAGACAATACCATTGCCCTTGAGATAGTCCAGAAATTCTCAACTAAGGTATTCACCTTCTTGATCTGATCGAAGAACCTTAATGGACTTTCCGATTTGCTTTTCTACTTCATGTCTGAATTTCTTAAACTTTTTCAATGGCTTCAGACTTACATCGTATCAAGTACACATACCCGTTTTAAGATAGATTATCGGTAAAGTAATAAAGTAGACATAATTATCTCTGGCTGGCACATCGAATGGGCCACACACATCTATATGTTACTAAGGCAAGTAGGTTTGTGGCCCTTTTCCATATCCCATAAAGGAAGCTTGGTCATTTTCCTTAAAGGCATGATTCGCAAATTTGATATGACTCCAAAGTCAACAGACCCATTAATTTGGATTTCTCTAATTTGTTGATCCTATCTTCAGCTATATGACCTAGCCTAAGTGCCACAGGTACCTTTCATTAACACTATCTCTAGATCATTTTGATCATATGGCATTCACGTTTGCTCGACAGACTCAATGACGAGCATTCCTTTAGAAGGTCTTTCTTCCTGCTTGTTCTTCAGGCTAGCTAGGTATGCAGGGCAGTCCCGCTTCCAATGGCCATCAGAGTTGCAGTGGAAATACTTTTTCTTCTCCACGGCCTTCTTCTTCAGCTCACTCTTTTTTTTCTTCTATTTTTTGCTTCTTCATAGACTTCTTCTTCTTTCCAAAAAGACTTTCTCTTGGAAGAAGTCTGCTTCATAGCCAGAACTGAGCCCTTTGAACCCTACAAAGTTTGCTTAGCAGTAATCAGCATATTTATTGACTCGGCCAAAGTGCACTTAGAGCTTATTCATATGAAAGTTCATAATGAACTACCCATACAAATCAATTAAGGACTGCAGGATCACATCGATCTATAGTTCCTTGTCCATCAAGACTCTGAGCTTTCAAGCTTTTTAGGTCCTTGATCATTGCCAAGCAATAATCTTGGACCAAGTGCCCATCATGCATTTGCACCTTAAAAAGTCTCTTCGAGACTTGATAATGCGCTGTGCGACTCTACTTACCAAACAACTTTTATAAGTGCACCATGTTGGCGAGCAGTCCTAATGTCTTCATGTTGGTGCTGCAATTTATCTGACATTGAGCCAACATATGGCACCTTACTTTGTTATAATCGTCAGACACTTCTCATGAGACATTCTCTGATCAGCTGTCAACGGGTTGGTAAAGGAGAGTCCTGGTCCAATACATAGGTCAACTTTTTCAACCCAAATAATTTTGAACTTCTTTAGCCAATCCTTGTAAATCAGTCTAGTCAACTTATGGGTATCTAGGATTTGGGCTATAAGTTTGATGGCAGATATTTTTCCTATAGAGAGTCAAAGTTTCTAGTTAGACTTATAATTTGACTCAACCAATTTATTTAAAAATTTTATTTTAAATAAATTAGGCTCCCACTATTTTCTCGGATCCCTATTACTCCCTTGGTAGAGATGCAAAATCTTCATGATTATTGATTCTAGTGAATGGTGCGCTCCCACCGATTGGCTCACCACCTCAACTAACAGTTATTGATGATGGGTCAATCGATGAGTGAACAATTTTTGTTCAATATTTCTCTAAACATGATGCACCCAAACCTGGTCTCTAATTCATGAAGCCACCATGCTCAGAATATTTCTCCACTCCTTAGTTAAGCCAAATCCATTATTTGTATAAATTGATTTCTGATTGGGTCCCTCATCATATCTAGAATATTAAGCCCAACCCTTCCTCCAACCTGTAGCATTCAATGTCTAATAGACATGGTTGCATCTTTTCGGTGCAACTAAACCCTGTATCCAGCTGAGAACAATCAACCTCAAAAAGAGCCCGCACATCTACAATGATGGAAGACCTAGAACTTAATATTTTCTTAGGAAGATTTGATTTAGTCTCTTAGACTCAACTAGTCATAATATTTATGACTAACCTAGTGGCATGGGTTAGCTCGAATCATTAGCTACCTCAAACTAGAACTAGGTTGACTCAATTAGCCAGGTAAGTAAATCAATGGGAGGAATATGCCATTAACTCATCGTGAATGCATTCAAATCGAGTAGCTTCCAATTAATGACCACTGATCGTATTGCTATACTTATCTTAGAACATCGACTTGTCTGATACGAGAATCAATCGTATTAGCTTACAATGTAGGCTCGAACCGCGGAGCCAAATTAGGTCTTAACTTGATCGACCCCATGTGACTGTGAGTTGATCTTGACCCAGACTTAATCCTATTAGGTTGTCAAATCTAAGTACTCTTGATCCCACTAACCAACTCTTGATTCGGTTTGATCAACCACTAGACCTAATTGAGCTACCCACACCCGAACCCATGATTTAGAAGATGTCTTAAATCTAAAAATTCATATATTTTTAGATCTAATTAATTTTATAAACTTAATTCTTAATTAAGTTTAAGGGTTCAATAACAAAATATGTATCAAAAAAATCTAGGATTTCAGGATCTAGGATTTTATAGAAAAGTAAGTTTTCGATTTCTGATTAAGGACAACATGCACGCACCCCAACATGCTATAAGAGCACCCATTGAATGAAAAGAGGGGCTTTAAACCCTTCTTACTCTTATGATCGGACGGCCAAGGAAAATGCCTTAATTATAAATATGAACTATACTACAAAACTATTAGATCTAAAGCATATAACTATTACATGATCTAAGATCTAATCATACGTGCTTGTATACATCTCATGTATCAAATTTAATATTTAAATTTATATTTCAGATCTGATACATCTAATGTAATATCTAAAAGTAAAATTTTAAATATTTCTCATCATAAAAAAATTTTATCTAGACTACTATGGCATAGATCATGTAACTAGTCTAGACATGCATGCATATGTCGTACATATAAAATTTTTAAATGCATCTCATGATTTCAAATATAATTATATCATATATAATATCTAAAATTTAACTAATCTAATCACATAATCTTTAAAAAATTAAATAAATATTTCATAAAATTTTCTATCTAGCCTATGAGATTAAACTAGAGACCTAGTCTAGACATATGCTGTCTATATCACATATATCAAAATTAAATTAGACCTTATATTTTAGATTTGATTATATTTAATGTAACATCTGAAACTTAAATGATCAGATCATAAAAAAATAAATTAGATCTAAACTAAAATATATTTGAAAACTATCATCATATAGAACAACAGATCTAGACTAGAGCATGTATTATTCATGTCAAACATATATATTTAAAATATATAATTTTTTTATTTTAGATCTGATTACATATTATATACATCTAAAAATAAAATAATTAGATCATAAAAAAAAAATTAGATCAATCTAAAGATAGATCTGAAAGTAGCAACCTGGCTCTGATACCAGTTGAAGAAAAAATAGATTTTTAGTCTCAAGATGCATCTGATTGAATCAGATTTATAGTGAAATAATTTTTAAAATTTTTTTATGATTTGATTAGATTTGAGAGTTTTTATATCTAACTAGATTGAATCTAAAATTATAAGTAAAAATAAAAATAAAAATAGTGATAACAATTATCATCTGATCGGATAAATCATTTACCCATTGTGATGATCTGATGACTGATCCAAGATTCTGATTGAGCCATGCACGCATCCAACCTCTATCGATATCTACTCAGATTAGATCTAGAAGTCTCTTCCTTCTAGATCAGATCTAATGTCTTTCCGTAGAACTTTAAAATAAACTTCGAAGGCTGTGGTGTCGTCTCACAAACATCATCGTCTCTCGCTGATCTTCGCACCAATAGGACTTGATCTTGCTCGTAGGTTTTGTTCAACTCTTAGGCATGAGAAGAGGGAGAGGATCAGATGAGGGAGGTGTGGAGATGAATATTTTGGTAGGGCTTCACCGTAGAGAAATTGGATGCACAAATAGCTTGCGCAGGCCCTATTTATAAACCTAGTCAAGAGTCCTTGTATTATAACTTTGAACAAGTCAAAGTTCCACTCGACACCATATTTTTTGTATTTTTGCAAAAAACTCAAAAATATAGCATGGAATAAAAGATAAGGTGAGTAGATGGCGCAAACTCTTATCTCCCTAGACATTTGAATCAATTCAAATGCTTTGATCAGTCAAATCAAATTTGAATGGTGTGCCTCTTCTTATCATCAGATGCGCATGCCATAGGGCGTGCACTACAAAACTCCACATAAATCCCATATGGACATGCACCCTCAGATAAATTCTAGGGGTGCATGCCATATCTCTTCTTCCTGCATACAGGTCAACATTTGACCCTTGTCCTGTTCCCATCCTAAGGGATTAAGACAAAATCTTTTCAAGTCCCATCCAATGGATTTATGTCAAATTCTAATCAAGTTAGAACAAGCTTGATCAGACCAGGACTTGGTCCACCCAGATCAAGAAAAATTCATCTAAATTTTTGAGAGAGGCTTGTCCAAATTTCATCTCATGATTTTAGGACAAGCCTTAATATGGCAAAGACAACCCTTGTCTTGCTCCATCTTATGGGATTTAAGATAAGTCTTGATCAGGCTAGGACAAGGTCTAGTTAGATCAAATAAATTTCTATACAATTTTTGGATAAGCCTTGTCCAATAGTTCTACAAATTAGTAGGTCTTGTCCTGTTTCCATCCGATGGATTAGGATAAGCCTAGATTAGGTTAGGATAAGACTTTTCTGATCTGGACAAGTTTCAGTCAGACTAGGATAAACCTATACAAGGCTCGGATGAGCCAAATTTAATTTGGCTTAGTCGAGATGACCTAGAAAGAACTACAAAAGAAAATGCTAGGCTTAATCGTGTGCTAGCACGATTTTCTTGAACCTAATTGGATCTAATCAAAATCAATCGAACTAGATTAGCTCAATTGATGATGTCCAGATCTAAACCTTTGTTTGTATGATCTAGTTAGGTTTAGTTCTGTATGGTAATGAGACATGTCATGATCTCCATCATCAACATCAT
>QRFJ01000253.1:1390503-1433103 GCA_006176705.1 Cocos nucifera
AAAACCTTGGCTCTGATACCAGTTGAAGGAAAAATTCTATTTCCTGGATCAGGTTCGTTCAGATCTGATCGGATTAAGAGATATATTTTAAATTTTTTTCTTTTTGATCCAAATTAGATTTAAGATATTTTAGATCTAATTCTTATTATTCTAATAATAAAAATAAAATCTAGATAAATTAAATCAAATTTAATTTACCTTGATGTAGGGTAATCCTATTATCCGTTGATGATCCTGTAAGCAGTGAAAGGTTCTGGATCTAGCCACACAAGTGCCTGGCCTCTACCGGTATCCACTTGGGCTAGATCTAGAGATCCTCTTCTTCTCTATCATGTCTTCAAAAATTAGATCTGAATCTGATTTGAAGGATCTTCAAAACATCTTTCGAAGATTAGCAGTTGTTCTTTACAGTAGCGCAGCCTTCTAGCTTTCTGTCGCCTTTCTCTCATCTGGATTGCACCAACTTGGATCCCAAACCACTTTGGGTGTGGAGAGGAGAGGGAGAAGATGGACTTGGCATGGAGGAGGAGAGGAGAGGTAGCCTTAGGGTGTGGGAATTTTTAATTGCCTTTTAAGTTGGGCGCAGGGTCTTATTTATAGACTATGCATGATCCAACTCGTCTTCTTCCCAACCAATCACAACCCTTTGTAAAATCAGATCTAAATTTGATTGGTGAGAATAAAGTCCCTTGGATTCCTCCTTAGATGGAATCTAAGATCAGTCAAAGTTGATTCTTAGGAGGAGTCTAATTGAAATCCAAAAAGGAGATGGGCCCCTATCCAACAGGGACTCCTGGGAGCCTCCAGCTTAGGCACACGCCAAGGGTGGCATGCACCCTCCTTCTTGCCAGGTTCTGGTAGGAGGATAAGCCCCCACCAGCTCTCCAATAGGTGCATGACACGTGGATAGAAGTCAAAGTGTCAATGGTCAACATTTGACCAGTCAAAGGTCAACTTTTGACCAAAGTCAAAGGACAAGAAGTGGCAGGTGACCAAAAAATGATAGGTATTATCTTACAAAATAAGACAACCCTTCTCTGACCTGGACAGGCTCCAGTCAGACCAAGTGAAGGCCTCTGATTGAGTACAAACTCCTTTGACTCAGTCAGGACAACTATTTATGATAGTAAAAGAAGAACGTTAGGTTCAATCGAGTGCTAGCATGATTTCCTTGAACCTAATTGCATCTCATTCAGATCAATTGAACTATATCAGTTCAATTGATGATCACCAGATTCAAACCCTTGTTTGTGTGACCTAGTTAGGTTCAGTTCTGTATGGTAATGGGATATGTCATCATCTCTATCTTCGACATCATTGAAACTCCTTTCGATGGATTAGAACTCTTCTGATTCGAACAGTTAGAATGATCGATCATCTAAATCATTCTAATTGCTCCCAAAGTCTACCAATGACACCTAGCAGTATATGGTGGCAATCCATCAGAGCTGAATGCAAACCTCTTGGTGCAGCTACCCGTGTGATTAAGTTCTTCTATCTTGAGCCCCAATCAGATCAGGGTTAAGTGAACTCGTCAAACCCTAGTTTCTGTCATATGATGTAATCATTCGATTCAAGTCTGATGTGAAAGCCTAAATAGAAATTCTTTCTATTATTTCACTCTACCATGGCCATGGGCTTCTGGACTTGATTCTCATGATCATCATAAGGCTGCTCCTCTACCACCGAGGTAGATAGATTCCATCTTGATGCAATCCAGTTCCTACAATGAACATGCTATAGCCAACATACACCTCAGGATTCCGAATGGCTAGGAGATCGAGTTATGGTGTAGTCAAACTATAACACCCTCAAGGTGAGTTACCGATGCACCTCAGATCAACGAATCAGATACACCACTACAGCATCGAGTTAGTCATTGATGAGAAGGTAGACTTCCTAATGACTACTCGAGGTGGTCACGCTCAGTGCCCACGTTCTCTAACAAGTGCCTGTACTCTTGCTCTGGTGTCTCCACACCATAGACTCAAGACTTATCTACTAAAGAGAAGCGATTGTATACCAACCTTTCGGATCAATCACCATCCTCATGATGATCCTATGGTCGGGAGCATTTTATGAGTTAATAATGATTATTCATGTCTTAAATTTTCAACTCTTAAAAATATGAATTATCATTACCATTAACTCAAAGGATGTATTATAGACACTAAATACACATATATGATAGAAAATAACCCATTTTATTGATAATAGTCAAAATTATAATTTTGCCTCTAGAAGTGTATTACAAGTGTCAGCTAATTCTGGCTTCTAGGACACATATATCTAGCATTCACACCATAGACTCAAGACTCATCTATCCTAAGAAAGTGATCGTACATCAATCTTCTGGATCTATCATCATCCTCATGATGATCATATGATCAGAAGCAATTTATAAGTTAATTATGATAATACATGTCTTAAATTCTTAACTCTTGAGAATATGTGTTATCATGCCTATTAACTCAATGAAAGTATCACAGACATTTTAATGCACAATATGATACAATAAATAATTTTTAATTAATTTAAGTCAAAATTATAAAAATATTTTTAGAAAGTAATTAATAAGTGTCAGCCAATCTGATTTCTAGGGCATACATCTAACAAACTTCCACTTGACCTAAAACCAATTGACTACAAATCTAAGTTCCATCTTCTCAAGGTGGGCTTGGATCTTCTGCAGGCCTAAGGGCTTCATCAATGAGTCAACCGCATGATCTGTGGAGTCAACTCCCTTAACCTCGATGTATTCTTCTTGAGGTAATTGTGGATTAGATGAAACCATCTTTTTGGAACTCTTCCAACTTACAATACCACCAGTGCACAGGAACAAACTTTTAGACGTTGACTTTCGATCATCTTTATCAGACATAAGGTCTGAGTCTGCATACTCCTGGACCTAGAGCTCATCATGCTAAACCTCTTCAGTACCTCCTCTATTAGATGTTAGATATATGTGCCCTAGAAGCCAGAATTGGCTGACACTTATAATACACTTCTAAGGGCAAAATTATAATTTTGACTATAATCAATAAAATGGGTTATTTTCTATCACACCTGTGTATTTAGTGTCTGTGATACATCCTTTGAGTTAATGGTAATGATAATTCATATTTTCAATTGATAATTTAAGACATGAATAATCATTATTAACTCATAAACAGCTCCCGACCATAGGATCATCACGAGGATGATGATTGATCTGGAAGGTTGGTGTACAATCGCTTCTCTTTAGTAGATGAGTCTTGAGTCTACGGTATGGAGACACCAGAGCGAAAGTACAGGTACTCGTTAGAGAACGAGGGCACTGAGCGTGACCACCTCGAGTAGTCATTAGGAAGTCTACCTTCTCGTCAATGACTGACTCGATGCTGCAGTAGTGTGTCTGGTTCTTTGACCTGAGGTGCATCGGTTCACCTTGAGGGTGTTATAGTTTGACTACACCATTACTCGGATCTCCTAGCCATATGGAACCCTGAGGTGTATGTTGGCTATAGCATGTTCATTGTAGGAACTGGATTGCATCAAGATGGAATCTATCTACCTCGGTGGTAGAGGAGCAGCCCTATGATGATCATGAGAATCAAGTCCAGAAGCCCATGGCCATGGCAGAGTGAAATAATAGAAAGAGTTTCTATTTAGATTTTCACATTGGACTTCGAATCGAATGATTACATCATATGACAGAGACTAGGGTTTGACGAGTTTCACCTTAACCCTAATCTGATCGGGGCTCAAGATAGAAGAACTTAATCACACAGGTAGCTGCACCAAGAGGTTCGCATTCAGCTCTGATGGGTTGCCACCATATACTGCTAGGTGTCACTGGTGGATTTTGGGAGCAATTAGAATGATTTAGATGATCGATCATTCTAGCTGTTCGAATCAGAAGAGTTCTGATCCATCGAAAGGAGTTTCGATGATGTCGATGATAGAGATCATGACATATCCCATTACCATACAGAACTGAACCTAACTGGGTCACACAAACAAGGGTTTGAATCTGGTGATCATCAATTGAACTGATCTAGTTCAATTGATCTGAATGAGATTCAATTAGGTTCAAGGAAATCGTGCTAGCACTCGATTGAACCTAACGTTCTTCTTTTACTATCATAAATAAGTTGTCCTGACTGAGCCAAAGGAGTTTGTGCTCAATCAGAGGCCTTCATATGGTCTGACTGGAGGTTGTCCAAGTCAGAAAAGGTTGTCTTATTTTGTAAGACATTACCTGCCATTTTTGGTCACCTGCCATTTCTTGTTCTTTGACTTTGGTCAAAAGTCTGACCTTTGACTGGTCAAATGTTGACCATTGACACTTTGACTTTTGACCACATGTCATGCACCTATTGGAGAGCTGGTGGGGGCCTGTCCCCCTGCCAGAACCTGGCAAGGAGGAGGGCGCACGCCACCCTAGGCGTGTGCCCAAGTTGGAGGCGCCTAGGAGTCCTTGTTGGACAAGGACTCCATCTCCCTTTTGGATTCCAATTAGAGTTCTTCTAAGAACCAACTTTGACTGGTCTTAGGCGCCCTCTAAGGAGGAATCCAGGGGACTCTATTCCAACCAATCAGATTTAGATCTGATTTCACAAAGGGTTGTGATTGGTTGGGAGGAAGAGGAGTTGGATCACGCTTAGTCTATAAATAAGACCCTGCGCCCAACTCAGATTCTAATGCAATTAGAGAGAGATTTCCCACGCCCAAGGCTGCCTCTCCCCTTCTTCCTCCATGCCTAAACTTCTCCTCCTTCTCCTCTCCACGTCCAAAAGAGTTTTGGACTTAGGTTGGTGCGTTCCAGATCAAAAGAAAGGCGATCAAAAGAAGAAGGCTGCACTGCTGCAAAGGACGACTGCTGATCTTCAAAAGGAGTTTTGAAGATCCTCCAGATCAGATCCAGATCTGATTTTTGGAGGCGTGATAGAGAAGAAGAGGATCTCCAGATCCAACCCGAGTGGATACCGGTAGAGGCCAGGCGCTTGCGTGGCTAGATCCAGAACCTTCCGCTGCAATCAGGATCATCTACAGGGTAATAGGATTACCCAAATCAGGTAAATTAAATTTGATTTAATTTATCTTATTTTATTTTATTTATTAAAATAATAAGAATTAGATCTGAAATATATCAAGATCTGATTGGAATCAAGAGAAAAATTTTTAAAATATATCTCTTGAACATATCAGATCTGGATGAATCTGGACCGAGAAATCAGGATTTTCCTTCATTAGAGAGACCCAGCATCCTCTTTAGCCTATCCCTATAGACCTAAAATGAAGGATGCCTTACCTAGGTCTGTCATAGAAAATTTCTTAGATAACCATACTTTGACCTATGTCAGCATGGGAATATCATTCCCAATTAGGAGGATATTATCCATTTATAATATGAGGAAGATAATAATGCTCCCACTGACCTTCTTGAATACACTTGATTTCTCCTCATTCTTGATGAAACCAAATTATTTGATTACATCAAGCATTCCAACTCCAAGATGCTTGCTTGAGTCCATAGATGGACCTTTGTAGCTTGCAGATCTTTATGATCACCATCACTAGATGTGAAAACAAACGACTATTTCATATAAATATCTTTCTTAAGATATCATCCATTTTCCATATTTCATAATTGAAATATACTACAATGGCAAGCAATGTGCGGATGGTGGCTACTGACGAGAAGGTAACCTTATATCCTTTCGCCACTAGCCTAGCCTTGAATGTCTCTACATTTTCATCTGCACATATCTTTCTCTTGAAGATCCATTTATACCCAATAGGTACTATACCTTCAGGTGGATCTACCAAGATCCAGATTTGGTTCGAGCACATCGAGTCAATTTCTAATTTTATCACCTCTAACCATTTCTCGGAGTTCGATATCTGATATCATCTCGTTATAGGTTCTGGGATCATCACCATGAACCCATTTTTTATGAGAAATATTTTTTCTACATCCTCTAAAATAGTACTTAAGTACCTTCAGGAGGATGGAAAATCCTATTTGACCTACAAGGTGGAGGAGGTAGTGAATTATGGATTGGCTCAAACTAACTGGGTTCCTGAGGTTCCTTGGCTCGTTGCTCTTTGGAGACTTTCTCCTTGAGTCTAATCTATCTTTCGATGCCATCATCTTGAACAAACTATTTTTCAAGTAAAATGATATGTCAACACACAATCATCTTGTGGTTTTCCAAAAGATAGAAGTAGTACCCTAATAACTCTTTAGGATATCCAATAAATCGAGCTCTAAGAGTCCTAGACTTTAACTTATCCACCATCGGACAACCCCAATTCTGAGATGACTCAAACTTGGCTTCTTACCATGCCATATCTCATACAGTATGATAGGAACGATTTTAGATGGAACTCTATTAAACTATGTCCCTAAAGAAACTCTGGGAGATCTGTGAAGCTCATCATGGATAGACCATATCTAATAGGGTCCATTTTTTTCATTCTGAAATTCTATTAAGTTGAGACATTTTAGGCAAAGTCCATTCTGAGACAATACCATTGCCCTTGAGATAGTCCAGAAATTCTCAACTAAGGTATTCACCTTCTTGATCTGATCGAAGAACCTTAATGGACTTTCCGATTTGCTTTTCTACTTCATGTCTGAATTTCTTAAACTTTTCAATGGCTTCAGACTTACATCGTATCAAGTACACATACCCGTATTAAGATAGATTATCGGTAAAGATAATAAAGTAGACATAATTATCTCTGGCTGGCACATCGAATGGGCCACACACATCTATATGTACTAAGGCAAGTAGGTTTGTGGCCCTTTTCCATATCCCATAAAAGGAAGCTTGGTCATTTTACCTTAAAGGCATGATTCGCAAATTTGATATGACTCAAAAGTCAACAGACCCATTAATTTGGATTTCTCTAATTTGTTGATCCTATCTTCAGCTATATGACCTAGCCTAAGGTGCCACAGGTACCTTTCATTAACACTATCTCTAGATCATTTTGATCATATGGCATTCACGTTTTGCTCGACAGACTCAATGACGAGCATTCCTTTAGAAGGTCTTTCTTCCTGCTTGTTCTTCAGGCTAGCTAGGTATGCAGGGCAGTCCCGCTTCCAATGGCCATCAGAGTTGCAGTGGAAATACTTTTTCTTCTCCGTGGCCTTCTTCTTCAGCTCACTCTTTTTTTTCTTCTATTTTTTGCTTCTTCATAGACTTCTTCTTCTTTCCAAAAGACTTTCTCTTGGAAGAAGTCTGCTTCATAGCCAGAACTGAGCCCTTTGAACCCTACAAAGTTTGCTTAGCAGTAATCAGCATATTTATTGACTCGGCCAAAGTGCACTTAGAGCTTATTCATATGAAAGTTCATAATGAACTACCCATACAAATCAATTAAGGACTGCAGGATCACATCGATCTATAGTTCCTTGTCCATCAAGACTCTGAGCTTTTCAAGCTCTTTAGGTCCTTGATCATTGCCAAGCAATAATCTTGGACCAAGTGCCCATCATGCATTTGCACCTTAAAAAGTCTCTTCGAGACTTGATAATGCGCTGTGCGACTCTACTTACCAAACAACTTTTATAAGTGCACCAATGTTTGGCGAGCAGTCCTAATGTCTTCATGTTGGTGCTGCAATTTATCTGACATTGAGCCCAACATATGGCACCTTACTTTGTTATAATCGTCAGACCACTTCTCATGAGACATTCTCTGATCAGCTGTCAAACGGGTTGGTAAAGGAGAGGTCCTGGTCCAATACATAGGTCAACTTTTTTGAACCCAAAATAATTTTGAACTTCTTTAGCCAATCCTTGTAAATCAGTCTAGTCAACTTATGGGTATCTAGGATTTGGGCTATAAGTTTTGATGCAGATATTTTCCTATAGAGAGTCAAAGTTTCTAGTTAGACTTATAATTTGACTCAACCAATTTATTTAAAAATTTTATTTTTAAATAAATTAGGCTCCCACTATTTTCTCGGATCCCTATACTCCCTTGGTAGAGATGCAAAAATCTTCATGATTATTGATTCTAGTGAATGGTGCGCTCCCACCGATTGGCTCACCACCTCAACTAACAGTTATTGATGATGGGTCAATCGATGAGTGAACAATTTTTGTTCAATATTTCTCTAAACATGATGCACCCAAACCTGGTCTCTAATTCATGAAGCTCACCATGCTCAGAATATTTCTCCACTCCTTAGTTAAGCCAAATCCATTATTTGTATAAATTGGATTTCTGATTGGGTCCCTCATCATATCTAGAATATTAAGCCCAACCCTTCCTCCAACCTGTAGCATTCAATGTCTAATAGACATGGTTGCATCTTTTCGGTGCAACTAAACCACTGTATCCAGCTGAGAACAATCAACCTCAAAAAGAGCCCGCACATCTACAATGATGGAAGACCTAGAACTTAATATTTTCTTAGGAAGATTTGATTTAGTCTCTTAGACTCAACTAGTCATAATATTTATGACTAACCTAGTGGCATGGGTTAGCTCGAATCATTAGCTACCTCAAACTAGAACTAGGTTGACTCAATTAGCCAGGTAAGTAAAATCAATGGGAGGAATATGCCATTAACTCATCGTGAATGCATTCAAATCGAGTAGCTTCCAATTAATGACCACTGATCATATTTGCTATACTTATCTTAGACATCGACTTGTCTGATCAGAATCAATCGTATTAGCTTACAATGTAGGCTCGAACCGCGGAGCCAAATTAGGTCTTAACTTGATCGACCCCATGTGACTGTGAGTCGATCTTGACCCAGACTTAATCCTATTAGGTTGGTCAAATCTAAGTACTCTTGATCCCACCTAACCAACTCTTGATTCGGTTTGATCAACCACTAGACCTAATTGAGCTACCCACACCCGAACCCATGATTTATGAAGATGTCTTAAATCTAAAAATTCATAATTTTTAGATCTAATTAATTTTATAAACTTAATTCTTAATTAAGTTTAAGGGTTCAATAACAAAATATGTATCAAAAAAATCTAGGATTTCAGGATCTAGGATTTTATAGAAAAGTAAGTTTTCGATTTCTGATTAAGGACAAACTGCAGCACCCCAACATGCTATAAGAGCACCCCATTGAATGAAAAGAGAGGGCCTTTAAACCCTTCTTACTCTTATGATCGGACGGCCAAGGAAAATGCCTTAATTATAAATATGAACTATACTACAAAACTATTAGATCTAAAGCATATAACTATTACATGATCTAAGATCTAATCTATACGTGCTTTGTATACATCTCATGTATCAAATTTAATATTTAAATTTATATTTCAGATCTGATTACATCTAATGTAATATCTAAAAGTAAAATTTTAAATATTCTCATCATAAAAAATTTTAATCTAGACTACTATGGCATAGATCATGTAACTAGTCTAGACATGCATTGCATATGTCGTACATATAAAATTTTAAATGCATCTCATGATTTCAAATATAATTATATCATATATAATATCTAAAATTTAACTAATCTAATCACATAATCTTTAAAAAATTAAATAAATATTTCATAAAATTTTCTATCTAGCCTATGAGATTAAACTAGAGACCTAGTCTAGACATATGCTGTCTATATCACATATATCAAAATTTTAAATTAGACCTTATATTTTAGATTTGATTATATTTAATGTAACATCTGAAACTTAAATGATCAGATCATAAAAAAATAAATTAGATCTAAACTAAAATATATTTGAAAACTATCATCATATAGAACAACAGATCTAGACTAGAGCATGTATTATTCATGTCAAACATATATATTTAAAATATATAATTTTTTTATTTTAGATCTGATTACATATTATATAACATCTAAAAATAAAATAATTAGATCATAAAAAAAAAATTAGATCAATCTAAAGATAGATCTGAAAGTAGCAACCTGGCTCTGATACCAGTTGAAGAAAAAAATAGATTTTTTAGTCTCAAGATGCATCTGATTGAATCAGATTTATAGTGAAATAATTTTTAAAATTTTTTTATGATTTGATTAGATTTGAGAGTTTTTATATCTAACTAGATTGATCTAAAATTATAAGTAAAATAAAAATAAAAATAGTGATAACAATTATCATCTGATCGGATAAATCATTTACCCATTGTGATGATCTGATGACTGATCCAAGATTCTGATTGAGCCATGCACGCATCCAACCTCTATCGATATCTACTCAGATTAGATCTAGAAGTCTCTTCCTTCTAGATCAGATCTAATGTCTTTCCGTAGAACTTTAAAAATAAACTTCGAAGGCTGTGTGTTCGTCTCACAAACATCATCGTCTCTCGCTGATCTTCGCACCAATAGGACTTGATCTTTGCTCGTAGGTTTTGTTCAACTCTTAGGCATGGAGAAGAGGGAGAGGATCAGATGAGGGAGGTGTGGAGATGAATATTTTGGTAGGGCTTCACCGTAGAGAAATTGGATGCACAATAGCTTGCGCAGGGCCCTATTTATAAACCTAGTCAAGAGTCCCTTTGTATATAACTTTGAACAAGTCAAAGTTCCCACTCGACACCATATTTTTTCTGTATTTTGTTGCAAAAAACTCAAAAATATAGCATGGAATAAAAGATAAGGTGAGTAGATGGCGCAAACTCTTATCTCCCTAGACATTTGAATCAAATTCAAATGCTTTGATCAGTCAAATCAAATTTGAATGGGTGCCTCTTCTTATCCATCAGATGCGCATGCCATAAAGGGGCGTGCACTCACAAACTCCACATAAATCCCATATGGACATGCACCCTCAGATAAATTCTAGGAGGTGCATGCCATATCTCTTCTTTCCTGCATACTAGGTCAACATTTGACCCTTGTCCTGTTCCCATCCTAAGGGATTAAGACAAAATCTTTTCAAGTCCCATCCAATGGATTTATGTCAAATTCTAATCAAGTTAGAACAAGGCTTGATCAGACCAGGACTTGGTCCACCCAGATCAAGAAAAATTCATCTAAAATTTTTGAGAGAGGCTTGTCCAAATTTCATCTCATGATTTTAGGACAAGCCTTAATATGGCAAAGACAACCCTTGTCTTGCTCCCATCTTATGGGATTTAAGATAAGTCTTGATCAGGCTAGGACAAGGTCTAGTTAGATCAAGATAAATTTCTATACAATTTTTGGATAAGCCTTGTCCAAATAGTTCTACAAATTAGTAGGTCTTGTCCTGTTTCCATCCGATGGATTAGGATAAGCCTAGATTAGGTTAGGATAAGACTTTTCTGATCTGGACAAGTTTCAGTCAGACTAGGATAAACCTATACAAGGCTCTTGGATGAGCCAAATTTAATTTGGCTTAGTCGAGATGACCTAGAAAGACTACAAAAGAAAAATGTTAGGCTTAATCGTGTGCTAGCACGATTTTCTTGAACCTAATTGGATCTAATCAAAATCAATCGAACTAGATTAGCTCAATTGATGATGTCCAGATCTAAACCTTTGTTTGTATGATCTAGTTAGGTTTAGTTCTGTATGGTAATGAGACATGTCATGATCTCCATCATCAACATCATCGAAACACCTTTCGATCGACCAGAACTCTTTCAATTCATCCAATTAGAATCATCGATCATCAAGACAATTCTAATTGATCTCAAAATCCACCAGTGATACCTAGTAGTATATGGTGGTAAACCATCAAAATTAAATAATGAACCTCTCAGTGTAGCTACCTGTGTGATTGGATTCTTCTATCATAAGCCCTAATGGGATTAGGGTTAAGGTGAACTCATCAAACCTAACACCCATCATTTGAATTAATCATTCGATTCGAGTCCGATGTGAAATTCTAATAGAAACTCCTTTCTATTATTTTATACTACCATGACCATGGGTTTTAGAACTCGATCTTATGATCATCATAGGTCTATTCCCCCTCTACCAGGGTTGATAGATCCCATCTTGATGCGATCCAATTCCTACAATAAACATGCTATAGCCAACATACACCTCAGGATTTCGAATAACTAGGAGACCATGTTATGGTGTAGTTAAACTATAACATCCTCAAGGTGAACTATCGATGCACCTCAGATCAAAGAACCAGACACATGCTGCAGCATCGAGCTAGTCATCGACGAGAAGGTAGGCTTCCTTATGACTACTCAAGTTGGTCACGCTCAGTGCCCTCATTCTCTAACGAGTACCTGTACTCTTGCTTCGGTGTCTCCACATCATAGACTCAAGACTCATCTATCCTAAGAAAGTGATTGTACATCGATTTTTTGGATCTATCACCATCCTCATGATGATCCTACGATCAAAAATAATTTATAAGTTAATTATGATAACACATGCCTTAAATTTTTAACTCTTGAGAATATGTGTTATCACGCCTATTAACTCAATGGATGTATCATAGATACTTTAATATATAATTTGATGGAATAAATAATTTTTTAATTAATTTTAAGTTAAAATTATAAAAATATTTCTAAAAAGTATTTAACAGGTGTCAGCCAATCTGGCTTCTAGGGCACACATTTAACAACTTCCATAATAAAAGTAGAAGGCAATGATATTTCCAAACTGGAAGAGGATTGGGATGAGCATGAAATGAAAATAATAGAATTAAATACTAAGGTCATGAATGTCCTATATTGTGCACTAGACCTCAATGAATTTAATAGAATTTCTACTTATGCTTTGGCTAAGAAGATTAGGGATAGATTAGAGGTCACCCACGAGGGTACCAACCAAGTGAAGGAATCTAAAATAAATATGCTTATGCATAAATATGAATTATTCAAAATAGAATCAAATGAATCTATTTCTAAAATGTTTACTAGATTTATTGATTTTCTCAATAGTTTGAAAAGCTTAGGTAAATCTTATACTAACAGTGAGCTTGTTCGCAAAATTTTTAGGTCTCTTCCAAAGGCTTAGAAAGTGAAAGTCACTGCCATTCAAGAAGCCAAGAATCTCAACAAGCTACTAATGGGAGAGCTTCTTGGATCCCTAATGACTCATGAATTAAATATGAGAGAAAATATGGAGGAAGAAATCAAAAAGAAGAAGACCATAGCTCTCAAGACAACTACCTAGAAGGATGATGAAAGTGAAGAATCTGATGAAGAGGAGGAAGAAGAAGACTTGGCCTTAATTGTAAGAAAGTTCAAGAGATTTATGAGAAAGAAGAAGCAAGGATTCAAAAGGAAGATCTTCAATGGTGAGCCAAGCAAGAAAAAGGAGAAAGAGAATGAGAAGGAGCTACCCATTTGCTTCGAGTGCAAGAAATTGGGCCATTTTAGAATGGATTGCCCTCCTCTCAAGAAACCATCCAAAAAGTTCAAGAAGAAGGCAATGATGACCACTTGGAGTGATAGTGAGGACTCTAGCTCTAAAAAAGAATCACAAGAAATGGCCAAATCTTTGTTTAATGGCACATCATTAGGAGGTAAATGCCGAAAACCTTTTGATTTTATATTTGATGAATTATAAGATGCTTTCACTGAACTTATAACTGAATTTAGAAAAGTTACCTTGAAAAAGCAAAATTCTGAACTCTTTCATGAAAAGAAAATGATTTCTAAAAAACTGAATTTGCTAACTCAAAAAAATTAAAAATTAAATGATAAATTAGCAAAAGTCAAACCATTTACAAAAAAATTTACTTATAGTTTTGAAAAATTAAATATGCTATTAAATGAACAAAGAGCTATTTTTAATAAGGCCATATTAGGATTCAAACCATATAAAGAAATAAAAACTACACAAAAATTTGTTTGTTAAAGCTTCATCAAATTCTACCTCCAACATCTCATGCTATTATTGTAGTAAAATTGATCATAAATCCTATACATGTGATTTCAAAAAATTAAATAAAAAAATGATTAAAATGGTTTGGATTCCAAAAGAAACCATGAGAACTAACTCCAAAGGATCCAAGATGACTTGGGTACCTAAAAATTTAACTTGATTTTCTTGTATAAGAGTGTCTTGCAGCCCATGATAAGAAACGACTTTGGTATCTTGATAATAGCTGTTCAAGGCACATGATGGATAACAAATCTTAATTTATCACTTTTGAGCCTAAAGAAAGGGGAGTGGTTACATTTGGTGATAATGAAAAAGGGTGCATTATTAGCATCGATAACATTCATATCACTCCTACTTCTATTCAAAACGTATTGCTAGTTGATGAGTTAAAACATAATTTATTTAGTATTAATCAATTTTATGATAAAAAATTTAAAGTTACATTTAAATCTTTATTATGCATAATTTCTAGTCTCAATGACAATGGCATCATATTTATAGGATACAGATATAACAATATCTACATTATGGATCTAGATGATCTATACATGAAAAATGGTCAATGTCTTGTAGCAAAGGATGTCAAAGTCAATGAGACTAGTTGATTGTAGCATCGCTAATATGTATTTACTTTCAAAATTAATTAAGAAGGACCTTATAAAAGGATTACCAAAATTGAATTTTGAAAAGAATAAAATTTGTGATGTATGTCAATTTGGAAAATAAACTAGGAACTCTTTCAAACCAAAAGGCATAATTTCAACCTCTAGACCTTTAGAATTGCTACACATGGATTTATTCGGACCCATAAAGACTATTAGTCTAGGAGGTAAGAAGAATGGTTTAGTAAGTAGATGACTTTTCAAGATTCACATGGATAATATTTTTAGCATAAAAGGATGAAGCCTTCGATACATTTTTCAAATTTTATCAAAAGATTTTAAATGAAAAGAACACATCAATTATATGCATACGTAGTGATCATAGCATCAAATTCAAAAATCAATATTTTAAAAATTTTTATAATAAAAAGAGAATTGATCATAATTTTTCTGCACCTAGAACTCCGCAATAAAATAAAGTAATAGAAAAAATTGCACATTAGAAGAAATGGCATGAACTATATTGTGTGAAAGTAATTTACCTAAATACTTTTGGGCTGAGGTAATAAATACTGCATGTTACACATTAAATTATATTTTAATAAGGTCTATTTTAAAGAAAATTCTATATGAGCTTTGAAAAGATAGAAAACCAAATATCAACTATTTTCATATTTTTGGTTGTAAGTGTTTCATACTTAATAATGAAAAAGATAACTTAGAAAAATTTGATGCCAAATCAGATGAAGGTATCTTTTTAGGATATTCCTTATCAAGCAAGGCATATAGAGTGTTCAATAAGAGAACTCTCATTATTGAAGAATCAATTCATGTTATCTTTGATGAATACAATGATAAATTATCTAAAAAAGAAAATATTTTAGATGAGGATGTAAATGATCTAAATGATAAGATAGAAAATATAACACTAAAAGATGCACTACCTCAAAATAATGAAGAAGAAAAGAATGATGAGCCTTCTCATAACCTAAGAGAGAAGTTACCGAATGAGTGGAAGTATGTACATGGATATCCTAAAGATCTAATAATCAGTGATCCATTACAAGGAGTAAAAACACGGTCTTATCTTAGAAATGTAAATAATTACTTAGCCTTCATCTCTCAAATTGAACCTAAATCAATAGAAGAAGCTGAAAATGATCCATGTTAGATAGATGCCATGCAAGAGATGTTGAAGAGTAAATTCTGATTTTTTGAGTCAGGTTCATTCAGATCTGATTGAATCAAGAGAGATATTTTAAAAAAAAATTTCTTGAATCTAGATCAAATCTGAGATATTTTAGATCTAATTTTATAGATCTAATAAATAAAAATAAATTAAATTAAATCTAATTTAATTTATACCTTGATGTTGGATAATCAGATTACCCTTTGATGATCCTACTGATTGCCTGAGATTCTGGATCTAGCCATGCAAGCGCCTGACCTCTATCGGTATCCACTCGAGCTGAATTTGGAGATCTTCTTCTTTTTTATCATCTTTTCAAATATTAGATCTGGATCTGATTTGGAGGATCTTCAAAACTTCTTTTGAAGATCTATAGTTATCTCTGCAGCAGTGCTGCCTTCTTCCTTTTTCGTCACCTTTCTCTTACCTGGATCGCATCAAATTGGAGCCCAAATCTCCTTGAACGTGGATAGGAGAGAGAGGACTAGAAGATGGCATAGAGGAGGGAGAGGGGCAGCCTTGGGGTGTGGGCTAAGGGAGAACCTCTTGAAAGCTAGGTGCAGATAGGGTTTATATAGATCCTGCTGTGCCATGCAGTGCCACATCATCCCGGCCAATCACATCGCTTCATGCAATCAGATCTAAATCTGATTGGTGGGATGATATTACCCTGATCCAATCAGATGAGAGCCCCCTCAAATCATCCTTAAGTGGCACCAAGATTGGTCAAAGCTGAGTCTTTGGTGCCTACCTAAGTTGATTCTAAGAAGCAACCTGGAGTCCCATCTGCATGGGACTCCAGGCGTCCCTATCCATTGGGCACATGCCTCCCTAGGCGTGCGCCCCCTCCATTCCAATTTCTAGCAAGGGGACAAGCCCCTATCTTCTCTCCTATGGGTGCATGATACATGGGCAGATATCTAAGTATCAAAGGTTAATATTTGACCAAAGTCAAAAGATAAGAATTAGTAGGAGACGAAAATTGGCAGGTATTATCTCTAATTTATCTCATAAATTAAGACAATCTTTTTCTGACCTGGATAAGCTTCAGTCAGACCAAGTAAAGGTACCTGAGGGAGCACAAATATATTTGGCTCAATGGAGACAACTTTTAATGATAGTAGAAGAAGAACATTAGGCTCAATCATGTGCTAGCATGATTTTTTTAAACCTAATTAAATCTTATTCAAATCAATTGAATTGGATTAGTCCAATTGATAATATCTAGATCCAAACCCTTGTTTGTGTGATCCAGTTAGGTTCAGTTCTATATGGTAATGGGATATGTCGCGATCTCTATCATCGACATCATCGAAACACCTTTCGATGGATCAGAACTCTTCTGATTCAGACAACTAGAATGATCGATCATCTAAATCATTCTAATTGCTCCCAAAATCCACCAGTGACACCTAGCAGTATATGGTGGCAACTAATCAAAACTGAAAATAAACCTCTCGGTGTAGCTATCTGTGTGATTAAGTTCTTCTATCTTGAGCCTCCGATCAGATTAGGGTTAAGGTGAACTCGTCAAACCCTAATTTCTATCATATGATTTAATCATTCGATTCAAGTCCAATGTGAAAATCTTAATAGAAACTCTTTCTATTATTTCACTCTGCCATGGCCATGGGCTTATGGACTTGATTCTCATGATCATCATAGGGCTGCTCCTCATCCACCGAGGTAGATAGATTCCATCTTGGATGCAATCCAATTCCTACAATGAACATGCTATAGCCAACATACACCTCAGGATTTTGAATGGCTAGGAGACCGAGTAATGGTGTAGTCAAACTATAACACCCTCAAGGTGAACCGATGCACCTCAGGTCAAAGAACCAGACACACCACTGCAGCATCGAGTCAGTCATTGACGAGAAGGTAGACTTTCCTAATGACTACTCGAGGTGGTCACGCTCAGTGCCCTCGTTCTCTAACGAGTACCTATACTCTCGCTCCGGTGTCTCCTACACCGTAGACTCAAGACTCATCTACTAAAGAGAAGCGATTGTACACCAACCTTCGGATCAATCACCATCCTCATGATGATCCTATGGTCGGGAGCATTTTATGAGTTAATAATGAATTATTCATGTCTTAAATTTTCAACTCTTGAAAATATGAATTATCATTACCATTAACTCAAAGGATGTATCACAGACACTAAATACACATATGTGATAGAAAATAATCCATTTTATTGATTTTAGTCAAAATTATAATTTTGCCCCTAGAAGTGTATTACAAGTGTCAGCCAATTCTGGCTTCTAGGGCACATATATCTAACAATCTCCCACTTATCCTAAAGCCAATTGGCTACAAGTCTAAGTCCCATCTTCTCAAGGTGGGCTTCGATCTTCTGCTGGCCCAACGGCTTTGTAAGTGGGTCTGCCACATTATCTACGGAGTCGACTCTCTTGACCTCGACATAACCCTTCTCGAGGTAATCGCGGATGAGGTGGTATCGCCGCTCAATATGCTTGGATTTCTGGTGAGACCTCGGCTCCTTAGCAAGGGCTATGGCGCCATTGTTGTCGCAGTATAGAGGAATGGCATCTGATGGCATTCACTCCGATTCTCTGCAGCAAACTTCTTGTACCAGAATGCCTTCCTTCGCAGCCTTCTGATGCAGCGATATATTCTGCTTCCATGGTGGAATCTGCTATCACAGTTCTGCTTGAAACTCTTTCAGCTGACAGCACCACCATTGCACACAAACAGACTCCAGATGTCGACTTTCGATCATCTATATCGGACATGAAATCCGAGTCTGTGTATCCCTGGACTTGGAGTTCTCCATTACCAAAGACCAACATCATATCCTTAGTTCTTCTCAAGTACTTAAGGATACATTTCACAGAAGTCCAGTGTTCTTCACCTGGATTTGACTGATATCTGCTTGTGACACTCACAGCATGGGCTATATCAGGTCGTGTACATAGCATGGCATACATGAGGCTCCCTATTGCAGAAGCATAAGGGATCTTGCTCATGCATTCTATTTCCTCAGGTGTGCTAGGGCACATCTTCTTGGAAAGATGAATACCATGTCTGAAGGGTATTAATCCCCTCTTAGAGTTTTCCATACTAAACCTCTTTAGTACTTTCTCTATGTACATCTTCTGTGAAAGTCCTAGCATCCTATTCGGTCTATCCCTATAGACCTTAATTCCTAGAATAAAGGATGCTTCACCTAGGTCTTTCATGGAGAATTCCTTTGGACAACCACATCTTGACTATGTCAACATGGGAATATCATTCCCAATAAGGAGGATGTCATCCACGTACAATACGAGGAAGACAACAGCGCTCCCACTGACCCTTTTTGAAAGACACATGGTTCCTCTTCATTTTTGATGAAACCAAATAATTTTGATCACATCATTGAAATGAGTGTTCCAGCTCCGAGATGCTTGCTTAAGTCCATATATGGACCTTTGCAGCTTGCAAACCTTGTGATCAGCATCACTGGATGTGAAACCTAGCGGCTGTTCCATATAGATATCTTCCTCAAGATATCCATTTAAGAATGCCATTTTCACGTCCATTTGCCATATTTCATAATCGAAATAGGCTGCAATAGCAAGCAATGTGCGGATGGATTTTAGCATAGCTATTGACGAAAAGGTATCCTGATAGTCAATGCCTTCGCATTGACTATAACCTTTTGCCACTAATCTAGCCTTGAATGTCTCCACATTTCCATCTACACCAATCTTTCTCTTGAAGATCCATTTACACCCAATAGGTACTATACCTTCTGGTGGATCTACCAAGGTCCAGACTTGGTTTGAGTGCATCGAGTCAATTTTTGACTTCATTATCTCTAACCATTTCTTGGAGTCGATATCCGATATCGCCTTGTTATAGGTTTTGGGATCATCACCATAAATCCCATTACCTACAAGGAATATTTTCTCTATTTTCTCTGAAATGGTACCTAAGTACCTCTTAGGAGGATGAAAAATTCTTTTTGATCTACGAGGTAGAGGAGGTTGTGATTGTATTGGCTCAACCTGATTTGCTTCCATTTGGTCCGTAGCTCATTGTTCTTATGAGACTTTCTCATTGAGCTTGATTTGCTATCCAATGCCACTATTTTAAATAAACTATTTTTCAAGAAAGATGGCATTATTAGATATATGTGCCCTAGAAGCCAGAATTGGCTGACACTTGTAATACACTTCTAAGGGCAAAATTATAATTTTGACTAAAATCAATAAATAGGTTATTTTCTATCACATATGTGTATTTAGTGTCTGTGATACATCCTTTGAGTTAATGGCAATGATAATTCATATTTTCAAGAGTTGAAAATTTAAGATATGAATAATCATTATTAACTCATAAATTGCTTCCGACCATAGGATCATTACGAGGATAGTGATTGATCCAAAAGGTTGGTGTACAATCGCTTCTATTTAGTAGATGAGTCTTGAGTCTATGGTGTGGAGACACCAAAGCGAGAGTATAGGTACTCGTTAGAGAACGAGGGCACTGAGCGTGACCACCTCGAGTAGTCATTAGGGAGTCTACCTTCTCGTCAATGACTGACTCGATGCTGCAGTAGTGTGTCTGATTCTTTGACCTGAGGTGCATCGGCAGTTCACCTTGAGGGTGTTATAGTTTGACTACACCATTACTCGATCTCCTAGCCATATGGAATCCTGAGGTGTATGTTGGCTATGACATGTTCATTGTAGGAACTGGATGGCATCAAGATGGAATCTATCTACCTCGGTGGTAGAGGAGCAGCCCTATGATGATCATGAGAGTCAAGTCCAGAAATCCATGGCCATGGTAGAGTGAAATAATAGAAAGAGTTTCTATTAACATTTTCACATTGGACTTGAATTGAATGATTACATCATATGATAGAGACTAGGGTTTGACGAGTTTACCTTAACCCTAATCTGATCGGGGCTCAAGATAGAAGGACTGAATCACATAGGTAGCTACACCAAGAGGTTCGCATTCAGCTCTGATGGGTTGCCACCATATACTGCTAGGTGTCACTGGTGGATTTTGGGAGCAATTAGAATGATTTAGATGATCAATCATTCTAACTGTTCGAATCAGAAGAGTTCTGATCCATCGAAAGGAGTTTTGATGATATCGATGATAGAGATCATAACATATCCCATTACCATACAGAACTGAACCTAACTAGGTCACACAAATAAGGGTTTGAATCTGGTGATCATCAATTAAACTGATCTAGTTCAATTGATCTGAATGAGATTCAATTAGGTTCAAGGAAATCGTGCTAGCACTCGATTGAACCTAACATTCTTCTTTTGCTATCATAAATAAGTTGTCCTGTCTGAGCCAAAGGAGTTTGTGCTCAAACAGAGACCTTCATATGGTCTGACTGGAGGTTGTCCAAGTCAGAAAAGGTTGTCTTATTTGTAAGACACTACCTGCCATTTTTTGGTCACCTGCCATTTCTTGTTCTTTGACTTTGGTCAAATGTCTACCTTTGACTAGTCAAACATTGACCATTGACACTTTGACTTTTAACCATATGTCATGCACCTATTGGAGAGCTGGTGGGAGCCTGTCCCCTACTAGAACCTGGCAAGGAGAAGGGCGCATGCCACCCTAGGCGTGTGCCCAAGTTGGAGGCGCCTAAGAGTCCTTGTTGGACAAGGACTCCACCTCCCTTTTGGATTCCAATTAGAGTTCTTCTAAGAATCCAGTTTGACTGGTCTTAGGCACCCTCTAAGGAGGAATCCAGGGGACTCTATTCCCATCAATTAGATTTAGATCTGATTTCACAAAGGGTTGTGATTGGTTGAGAAGAAGAGGAGTTGGATCACAGCTAGTCTGTAAATAAGACCCTGTACCCAACTCAGATTGATATGAGATTGAAGCTAAGAGTTTCCATATGCCCCAAGGCTGCCTCTCCCCTCCTTCTCCATGCCAAACCACCTTCTCCCCTTGCTCTCTACATCCAAAAGGAGTTTTGGATTTTTGTTGGTGCGATTCAAGCAAGAGAAAGGTGATCAAAAGCAAGAAGGCTGCGCTGCTGCAAAGGACGACTGCTGATCTTCAAAAGGAGTTTTGAAGATCCTCCAGATCAAATCCAGATCTAATTTTTGGAGATGTGATAGAGAAGAAGAGGATCTTCAGATCCAGCTCGAGTGGATACCGGTAGAGGCCAGGCGCTTGCATGGCTAGATCCAGAACCTTCCGCTGCATACAGGATCATCAACAGGATAATAGGATTACCCAAATCAGGTAAATTAAATTTGATTTAATTTATCTTTATTTATTTTATTTATTAAAATAATATTAATCAGATTTAAAACATCCCAAATCTGATACAGATCAAAGAAAATTTTTTTGAAATATATCTCTTGATCTGATCAGATCTGAACGAACCTAGACCGGGAAATCAGGATTTTCCTTCAGGCATGTCGACTCACAATCATATTGTAATCTTCTAGAATGTAGAAATAATATCCTAATGACTCTTTAGGATATCCTATAAATCGAGCTCTAAAGGATCTAAAGTCTAACTTGTCCGCTTATTGTCTTTTGACATGAGCCGGATAATTTCAAATTCTAAGATGACTCAGACTTGGATTCTTACCATGCCATGTCTCATACGGTATGGTAGAAATGGTTTTAGAAGGAATCCTATTCAATAAGTATATTGCAGTTAACAAACAGTATCCCCAAAGAAAATTAGGAAGGTCTGTGAAGCTCATCATGGATCGAACCATATCTAATAGGGTCTGGTTCCTCCATTCTGCAATCCCATTGAGTTGAGGTGTTCCAGATGGAGTCCATTGAGAGACTATGCCATTTTCTTTGAGATAGTCCAGAAATTTTTGACTAAGGTATTCACCTCCTCGATCTGATCGAAGAATCTTAATGAGTTTTTCAGTTTGCTTTTCTACTTCATGTCTAAATTTCTTAAATTTTTCAAAAGCTTTAGACTTGTGTCTCATGAGATACACATATTTATACCTAGATAAATCATCGGTAAAGGTTATGAAGTAGATAAAGTTGCCTCTAGTCGGCACATCAAATGGGCCGCACACATCAATATGTACTAGGACAAGAAAATCCATGGCCCTTTCCCCATGTCCTACAAAAGGGAGTTTAGTCATTTTATCATGAAGACAAGATTCATAAATTGGATATGACTCAAAATTCAACAGACTTAATAGCCCGATTTTCTCCAATTTTTTAACCCTATCTTCTGCTATATGACCTAGTTTTAGGTGCCATAGATACCTATCATTTGGACTATCCCTAGGTCATTTCATGGCATTCATATTTTGCTCGATATTAAAAATAGATACATCAATATGTAATTGATAAAGATCTTTAATAAGGAAACCACTTGCAATGGTCCTTAAGAAAACTAATTACATAGTCTTCTAGTGCTAGGTATGAAACAGAAATCAAATTTTTGCTTGCTGCAAGCACATAATAACAATCTTTTAATACTAAGTCTAAACCAGATGGTAGTCGAAGAGGATATGTTCCTACGGCCATGGTAGTAACTCTTGCTCCATTTTCAATGCACAGGATTATCTCACCATCCCTCAACCTCTTGCTATCCTCAAGACCCTGCATGGAAGTGCACAAATGAGCACTAGAACTAGAGTCAAGCACCCAATTAGATGCAGAAGAAACTATAAGGTTAGACTTAATAACGACCATACCTCAAGAAGGACCTATCTTCTTATTCTTCAGGATGGCCAGGTAAGTAGGACAATTCCGCTTCCAATGGCCGTCATTATTGTAATGGAAACATTTTTCTTTGTCAGCGGTCTTCTTTTTCAGCTCTGTCTTTTTCTTCTTTCCTCTTTCCACCTTCTGCTTTTTCACAAACTTTTTTTTTCTTCAAAAGACTTTCTCTTGGAAGAAGTTCATTCCATAGCAAGCACTGAGCCTTTAGAACCTTTCATAGAAAGCTTAGCAGTAACCAGCATATTCATAAGTTCGGCCAGGAAATTTTGAAGTTTATGCATATGGTAGTTCATGATGAACTACTCATATGCATCAGTCAAGGATTGCAGAATTATATCATTCTGCAGATCCAGGTCCAACTTCACTTCGAGCTTCTCAAGCTCTTCTAAGTTCTTGATCATCATCAGACAATGATCTTGGACTGACTGCCCATTACGCATTTTAGTCTTGAAAAGTCATTTAGTGACTTGATACTTAGCTGCGCGACTCTATTCACCAAACATCTTTTATAGGTGAGCCAACATTTGGCAGGCAGTCCTGATATCTTCATGTTGGTGTTGAAGTTCATTAGACATCAAGCCCAACATGTAGTATCTGACCTTGTTATCTTCGTTCGTGCACTTTTCAAGAGATGCTCTCTATTTACCAGATGGACGAGCTGGTAAGATGGAAGGGTTCTGATCCAATACATGAGTTAACTTCTCAAAATCCAAAATAATTTTGAAGTTCTAGAGCCAATCCTTGTAATTGGATCCGATCAGTCTATTGGTGTCCAGGATACATGCTTGTGGGTTGGACGTAGACATTTTTCTATAGAGAGTCAAAATTTCTAGTTAGATATTGTAATTAAGACTTGATCAATTTATTTAGAGATTTTATTTTTAAATAAATTAGCTTTCACTATTTTTTTGAATTTCTATACTTCTTCTATAGAGATGTAAAAATCTCCATGATTAATGATTTCTAGTGGATGGTGCGGTCCCACCAACTGACTCATTACCTCACCTAACAATTATTGGTGATGGGTTAGCCAATGAGTGAACAACTCTTGTTTAATAATTCTCTAATCATGGTGCACCCAAACTTGGTCTCTAATTTATGAATCTCACTATGCCTGGAATATTGATCCACTCCCTGGTTAAGTTAGACCAACCATTTGCATAGATTGGATTCCTAATTGAATCTCTCACCATATCTAAAATATTGAGTCCAATCCATGCTCCAGCCTGTAGCATCCAATGCCTAATAGATATGGTTGCATCTTTTTGGTGCAACTGAACCACTATAACTAGTCGAGAACAATCAACCCCGAGAAGGGCCCACACATCTACAATGGTGGAAGACCTTAGACTTAATCTTTTCTTAGGAAGATTTGATTTAGGTATCATTAAACTAGACTTGACATAGTCATAACCATTATGACTAACCTAGTGGCATGGGATAGCTTGGATTATTGACCACCTCAAATTAGGACTGAGCCAATAAATATGGCCAGGTAAGTGAGATCGATAGAAGGGATATGCCATTAGCTCGATAAGAATGCATTCGAGTCGAGTAGCTCCTAATTAAAAACCAGTCGGTTGTATCTACCAAACTTACCTTAGACACCAAATTATTGAGCCAGAACCAATCGAGTTAGTCTACAATCTAGACTCTAACCACTGAGCCTAATTAGGTCTTAGCTTGATCGATTACTCATGTAACTCGATCTTGATCAAGACTTAATCCTATTAGGCTGGTCAATTTAAGCACTGTTGATCCCATCTAACCAACTCTTAATTCGGTTTGATCAACCGCTTAGACCTAATTGAGCTACCCAAGCCCGAATCCAATTTTATGAATATGTCTTAGATCTAAAATTCTTAATTTTAGATCTAACAAATATTTCATAATCTTAATTCTTAATTAAGTTTAGGGTTCACAAATAAAATATGTAAATAAAATCCTAGAGTTTCAGGATCTAGGGTTTTGCAGAAAGTAAGTTCTTAATTTCTGATTAAGACGAACATGCAGCACTCCTACACATTATAAGAACACCCCATCGAATGGGAGGAGAGGGCATTTAAATCCTACTTTGTTCTTATGACCTGACGGCTAAGGGGAATGCCTTAATCAGGAACATATAAATCTACAAAACTAGTTAGATCTATATCATATATCTCATATATAAAAATTAGATCTAACTTATGGCATATTTTGCATACATCTCATGTATCAAATCATGCATATTTTTAGATCTAAATTATCTCATAATTAATCTAAAAAATTTAGATTTAAATTGATCTACATCAAAATAAATTCTAATCTAGATAATTATGTAGAACTATTCTACAACTAGTCTAGACATGCATCAATCATATCTCATATGAACTAAAAATTAAATAATTTTATTTACTATTTTTAGATCTTATTATAATATTTATAATATTAAAAAATAGTAAATAAATATATCTAAAATTATAACTTAATCAAATTAAATTATGAATATGCAAGACTATGTATAGAATAGTTCTATTTTACAGCTAGTCATGCATCTTGTAAATCTTAGATCTAAATTATCTAATTTTAATTTTTTTGATTTCAGATATAATCACATCTCATGTGATATCTAAAATCATCTAATTATTAGATTAAAATTAAAATAAAATTAGATCTAAATAATTTATTAGAATCTAGCTCTGATACTAGTGGAAAGAGAAATCCTGATTTTTCAGGTCAGGTTTGTTCAGATCTGATTGGATCAAGAGAGATATTTTAAAATTTTTTTTCTTAAATCTAGATTAGATCTGAGATGTTATAGATCTAATTTTATAGATTTAATAAATAAAAATAAATTAAATTAAATTAAATTTAACTTGTACCTTGATGTTGGGTAATCAGATTATCCTTTGATGATCCTGCTGATTGTCTGAGATTCTGGATCTAGCCATGCAAGCGCCTGGATTCTATTGGTATCTACTTAGACTGGATCTAGAGATCTTCTTCTTATTTATCATCTTTCCAAATATCAAATCTGAATCTAATTTAGAAGATTTTCAAAACTCCTTTTGAAGATCTACAGTCATCTCTGTAGCAGTGTTGCCTTCTTCCTTTTTCATCACCTTTCTCTTGCCTGGATCGCACCAAACTGGAGCCCAAATCTTCTTGGGCATGGATAGGAGAGAGAGGACTAGAAGATGGCATGGAGGAGGGAGAGGGGCAACCTTAGGGCATTGGCTAAGGGAGAACCACTTGAAAGCTAGGCGCAGATAGGGTTTATATAGACCCTGCTGCGCCATGCAGTGCTACATCATCCTGGCCAATTACATTGCTTTGTGCAATCAGATCTAAATCTGATTAGTGGGATGATATCATTTAATCTAAATATATGAGAGCCCCCTCAAATCATCCTTAGGTGGTGCCAAGACTGATCAAAGCTGAGTCTTAGGTGCCTACCTAAGTTGATTCCAAGAAGCAACCTGGAGTCCCATCTGTATGGAACTCCAACCATCCCTGTCCATGGGCGCATGCCTCCCTAAGTGTGTACCCCTTCTTTCTAATTTCTAGCAAGGGGACAAGCCCCTATCTGCTCTCCTATGGGTGCATGATACATGGGTAGATGTCTAACTGTCAAAGGTCAACATTTGACCAAAGTCAAAAGACAAGAATTAGCAGATGACGAAAATTGATAGGTATTGTCTCTAATTTATCTTATAAATTAAGACAATCTTTTTCTAACCTGGACAAGCTTCAGTTAGACCATGTAAAGGTACCTGAGTGAGCACAAATATATTTGGCTCAGTGGAGACAACTTTTAATGATAGTAGAAGGAGAACATTAGGCTCAATCGTGTGCTAGCATTATTTCCTTGAACCTAATTGAATCTTATTCAAATCAATTAAAATGGGTTAGTCCAATTGATGATATTTAGATCCAAATCCTTATTTATGTGACCTACTTAGGTTTAATTCTATATAGTAATGGGATATGTCATGATTTCTATCATCTACATCATCGAAACATCTTCTGATGGATTAAAACTTTTCTAATTCAGACAACTAGAATGATTGATCATCAAATCATTCTAATTGCTTCCAAAATCCATCAGTGACACGTGGTAGTATATGGTGGCAACCCATCAGAACTAAAAATGAACCTCTCGGTGTAGCTACCTATGTGATTAAATTCTTCTATCCTAAGCCCCGATCAGATTAGGGTTAAGGTGAACTCGTCAAACCCTAATTTTCATCATATGATTTAATCATTTGATTCAAGTCCGATGTGAAAACCTTAATAGAAACTCTTTCTATTATTTCACTCTACCATGGCCGTGGTCTTAATGACTTGATTCTCATGATCATCATAGGGCTGCTCCTCATCCACCGAGATAGATAGATTTTCTTTTGGTGCAATCCAATTCCTATAATGAACATGCTATAGCCAACATACACCTCAAAATTTCGAATGGCTAGGAGATCGAGTCATGGTGCAGTCAAACTATAACACCCTCAAGTTGAACTATCGATGCACCTTAGGTCAAAGAACCAGATACACCACTGTAGCTTCGAGCCAGTCATTGACGAGAAGGTAGACTTCCTTATGACTACTCAAGGTGGTCACGCTTAGTGCTTTCGTTCTTTATTGAGTACCTATACTCTCACTTCGGTGTCTCTACATCGTAGACTCAAGACTCATCTACTATAAAGAAGTGATTGTACACCAACCTTCTGAATCACTCACCATCCTCATGATGATCCTATGGTCGGAAGTATTTTATGAGTTAATAATAAAAATTCTTGTCTTAAATTTTCAACTCTTGAAAATAAGAATTATCATTATCATTAACTCAAGAGATGTATCATAAATACTAAATACATATTTATGATAGAAAATAATCTATTTTATTATTTATAGTCAAAATTATAATTTTGCTCCTATAAGTGTATTACAAGTGTCAGCCAATTTTGGCTTCTAGAGCACACATATCTAACAAGAGAAATTAAATCAATTTGAAAAAAATAAGATTTGAATCCTAGTTGATATACCAAATGACTATCCAATAATTAAAACTAAATAAATATATGGAAATAAATTAGATGAATATGGTACCATCATGAGAAATAAAGCAAGATTAGTGGCAAAATAATACAATCAAGAAGAAGGCATTGATTTTGATGAAATCTTTATCCCAGTATCTAGATTAGAAGCAATTAGACTATTACTTGCATTTGCATATTTCATGAACTTTAAATTATATCAAATGGATGTAAAGAGTGCATTTCTTAATGGCTATATAACCAAGAAAGTGTATGTTGAGCAACCACCTAGATTTGAAAATCATACGTTTTTAAATCATGTGTTTAAATTACATAAAGTTTTATATGAACTAAAATAAGCCCCACGTGCATGGTATAAAAGATTAAGCAAATTTTTATTAGATAATAAATTTACTAGGAGAAATATAGATAAAATCTTATTTTTAAAAAGAAAAGATAATAATCTATTAGTTGTACAAATCTATATGGATGATATTATCTTTAATGCCACTAATGAATCCCTTTATTAAGAATTTACCAAGCTTACATAGGATAAGTTCGAGATGAGTATGATGGGAGAGTTAAATTTCTTCTTCGAACTTCAGATCAAGAAAAATGAAGAAGGAATCTCCATCAACCAAATGAAGTATACAAGGAAGATACTTAAGAAGTTTGGGATGGAGACCTCAAGACCAATTGGCACACCAATGAGTACATCATGCAAACTTGATAAAGATGAAAAGTGTAAGAAAGTAGATATTAAATTATATAGAGGTATGATAGGCTCACTTCTTTATTTTACTGTAAGTAGATTAGATATAATATTTAATATTTATATATGTGCTAGGTATCAATCAGATTCTAGAGAATCATATTTGCTTGTTGTTAAAAGAATCTTTAGATACTTATCTGAGACACTTAACATAGGATTATAGTATGATAGATCATCTCAGTCTGAATTAATTGGAACTCTGATGCTAATTTAGCTGGTTGTGAACTTGATAGAAAAAGCACTAGTGGCACATGTCAATTCATAAGAGTTAATTTAATTTCATGATTCAGTAAAAAATAAAACTCAGTAGCACTATCTATGGTCGTGGCTGAATATATTACTATTGAAAGTTGTTGTGTCCAAATTCTTTGGATCAAACAACAACTAGAAGACTTTGGTTTCAAACTTAACAAAATACCAATTAGATATGACAATACAAGTGCAATTAACTTAACCAAAAATCTAATTCAACATTCAAGATCTAAATACATTGAAATAAGGCATCATTTTATAAGAGATCGTGTTTAAAATAATAATGTGACACTTGAATTTGTCTAGACTGATAAACAATTAGCTGATATATTCACAAAACCTCTTAATGAAGACAGATTCAACATCATTAGAAGAGAACTAGGGATTTGCTATCAACAAGAATAAATCTCATTTGCATAATTCAAAATGAATCAAATTAAATGCAAAAGAATCAATTTTGAATGCATAATTAATGATCAATATCTAGGAAAATATCTAGATATTATCTGAATGCCAAATTTTCACTAAAACTTTAAAAGTTTCAGATCCATTGCTCGAGTCGACTTGAGTAAACTAGTTCAAAACCATGAGTTGACTCAAGGGTCGGGGCCACAGGTGGATAAAACAGACCCATGACTATTTGCGATGCCTTAGAACTCCTTTGTTTCAATGAGCTGAGGGTCCCTCTTCCCTCCAAACTCAATCTAACAGTGTCTCTTGCCTTCTTACCAACTACTCCCTTAGATTCATGAAGCTAGGACTCGGATTTAGATTAAAATGGTTGGAGAAAGGCAAGCAGTGTGGAAGATTTATAACACCCGTGGAGCCGAAGAATGGGAGAGGAGAAGGAAAGCGCGAATGGAATGGATGGCATCCCAACCAACTGAGGTTTCTTAATCCTTCGAGGAACCCATTCAAGAAGAACTTCAACAAGATCAAGGTATACCGAGTTCACACCCTCCACCACCTTCACCTATTGGTAGAATGGCTACTAGGGCTATTGCAATGGAAAGAAAGATTGATTTTGGGTTCTTTAAAAGTTATAATTTCTCTATTAGAACTTAAATTGATAGGACGGGATGGAAAAATTTTTGCATAATGAATATCCCAATGTACCCTAAGCTAGTTAGGGTGTTTTATGAAAACCTAAAGAGAGAATCTTCTGAAATTGTTATTACAGTCAAAGGTCTGCAAATTGAAGTGTCACAAGATAGTTTGGCACACATCTTCGAAATCACTAAAGAAGGACTTTTTCCAGATAAATTATCTGACAAAAAGGAAAGGCTGAGGCTTATTATCAAGAGAGATGGCATTGTAGGGGATGTCTTAGCACCCATCTTATCTATGGAATGGAGAGTTTGACATCACATCATTGGTGGGATTTTCATTCCTAAGTTAGGAAGGCATGACTTTGTGTCTGAAAGAGAGCTATGTATAATATATTTGATGGTTCAGGAAACACAAATAAATTTATAAGGGATTATGATGGATCAGATGAGAGAGGCAGCCTCCAAAAACAAAGTATGTTTGCCTTATGGTATGGCCTTAACTAGGATTTCTGAGGCAGTAGGAGTTCCACCAGAGAATGAAGATTGTAAGAAGCTGTCTCACTTCTATGTATAATAACATAAGAACTCTGACCAAAATGCTGTATCATATAGAGGAAGGAAGATAGATAAAGAACATTTCTGGTCAAGAGAGGAGAGTGCATAGAGTAGTGAAGGTAGGAGAGCCCTTTACCTCTATTGCACCCAAAGATGCACCTGACCCTAGTACTCCTATGACTCCTCGAGTTCCATCCACAGGCAGATTCTCTCAACCACCACCTACTAACTCTGCATCCATGGAGAGATTGGTAGATATGATTTCTACTAGAGTTAGTAAGAGACATATAAGATTTATCTGAGAGGGTGGAGGGTGTACAGGTAGAGATGAGATCTATAGCTTGAGGCTCATCATTTTAAAGCAGAGGGAGCACACACATGTCGCACCCACTGATCACTCCAGTATTATTGAGGAGCTTGCTTAGCTTAGGAGGAGAGTCAAGTTTGGAGAGATAGAGATGATGGCAGCCATTACTGGGATAGGACAAGTATAGCAGTAGGACATCATCTCAGTACTTGAAGCTATGGACAGTCTGATAGGAAAGATCGAGAGACTTATTCTAGGTGCAATACTAGTAGCAGCAGCAGCCGATGCAGCGGCCAGAGTAGCGATGCCTTATCCTCCAGTTCCTCCACCTATGTCATCTGGTCAGTCTACTCAAGTATCCATGAGTGAGAGTAGACCACCACTGAGGGTCTATACTCGTGTGAGACCTACTCCCTCATAGATAGCTGGGCCATCTGCTAGGTCAGGAGTAGGAGAGCCAGACCTTCCACCTCATGAGCCTCATCCAAGATATTAGAGATCCCTTCTGATGATGAGTAGCGTCATAGGAGGATGATGTCTCAATATTTGTTGTCTTTAGAGCTATATTAGGTACTTCTTGAAGAGTATATGTTTGTATGTCACTCTATGTTAGGTGCTTCGTGGACACTCATATATATGTAATGGTTTAACTTAGTCTTGTCTTGAACTTGGTGTTTCATTGTATCTTTATCTATTGAGAACACACTCATTTTGTGAATGCAATGAAAAATACATTTATATGGCTACTTATTCTTTCATTGAATAAATCTCTTGACATGTTCTCATGCAATGGCTACCTTTTGGGATGATGACAAAAAGGGAGAGTAATATATATATGAGCATATATTTATATATTTACTTATCTTGGATATGGCTTAAATTGTATATGAGCATATACTTAAATTGTATATGAGCATATATTTACTTATCTTGATATATAAGGTGCATCTTGGCTTAATATGCATATGAACTTATATTCAAATTACCTTATGATTCATCTACTTTCATTATGTTAAAACTTTCAGCATATATGATGTGCATTATAAGTTTGGAGTTTGTGCCATGATACATACTCTATGTATCAAATGTATGCTTTGACTCATGTAAAACATTGATTGTTTAATATTGATGCTTGACACACATATGGATATATGCTAACAATTTACCATTCAAATAAGTACAAGCAAAAATATTAACTTTGAATTGATAAGATATATTAAAAGTGTGATCATGAATTGAGGAGGAACTAAACATGAAACTATGAAAAAGGTTAAATCTTTAGTTTATTGAAAATATTCTTAATACATTAATGTTATATATATCTCTCACTCATATACTCAAGATTTTATCATCATCAAAAAGGAGGAGATTGTTAACTCCAAGGATTCATTTTGATGATGAACAAAATATTTGAGTATATTGTTTGGACTAATGAATTGGTTGAGATTATGTTTCAGAATAAATTATAGAGTATCAAATGAAAAATCTCTATAAAGTGCTTTTAAGGATCATTGAGAAAACATTAAAGGGTTTTGAAGCACAAATTACATTTAAAACAAGGCCTAAAAGAGATATCTCAAAATCAAAATTGAAGAAAAAATCAATTAGTCAAAGCAAAAATTTTTCAGCATAAATAGGCCTCGAGTCGCCCCTTATTCGACCCCTTATTCAGCTCGAGTTGAAACAGTATGAAAAAGAAGACTGGCATACGAGAGTTTCAGCTAGCACGGTCTCGAGCAGAGGATCGAGTCGACTCGAGTTCTTCGAGTCAAGGTCATAAGAAAATACGAAGAATGAGGTTTTCAAGACAGTGTGGCAATACCTCGAGTAGAGTAACGAGTCGACTCAAGCTTCAGCTCGAGCCTTAACTCGAGGTTCACGAGTTGAATTCTCAGAAAAATATAGAGAACTTAATTTTTGAAACAAAGTGCAAAATGGACTCGAGTAAAGGAATGAGTCGACTCGAGCCTCAACTCGAGCTTAAGCAGAGTAATGAGTCGACTCGAGCTCTAATGGCTAGTTTCTGTAGAATGTTCAGAACTATATAGAATTATTCCAAATGGCTATTTTCACTCTTTTAATGGTCAAAAACCCTTCTTCAACCTACCAAACATGAAAAAAAGCTACAAAACACCTAGAGGAAGTGACATGACCATTCAATCATTGAGAGGAATTAAGAGCAAAGTAAAAGAGTCCAAAAAGTCTTGAATAGAGAGCATTCAAACTTCCAACTCCAAGAACATCAAATCAAGATATTCTTTTTAGCAAGAAGACAAGCTCAATCAGTTCAGAAGCTTCCTTCAAAGAAAATTTCACAAGCTTCATCGACTTACTTGCTCATTAAAGAAGCTTTGTTTTTGCTTTTGTTGTGTAATCCATACTCTCATTGTAACTTAGCTTCAATAAGGCTTTAAAGCTAAGAGGAAGGCCTATTCAAGCCTGAAAATTGGATTGTAAGTCAAGGGTTGGCTTAGGATTTGGTTGTAGTTGGAGAGCTAGTGTAAAATCAATTAGATTTTGGATAGTGAGTTTTGAAAAACTATCTAGCTATAATCTTGGAGAAATTATAGTGAAATTCTCAAGTGGATCTTAAGGAGTTGATAAAGGTGCAAGAGATATCGAACCACTATAAATTCCTTTGTGTTTATGATTGCCTTGGTTCCTTCTTTTCATGACATTTATATTTTTGTATACTTACTTACATTACTTTTCAGCACACCTCAACATATCACTAGTCATCAACATAGCATATAATTTATTTAAATTTTGAAAAACCTAATTCATCCCTCCCTCACCCCTCTTGGGTTGTCTTGCTGGGCAACAACTTGGACTTCTAGTTTTGACTTGGTCCAACTTATTATTTGAACTTAATTAAATCAAAACTAATATAACCCAGTTAGAAATGATCTTAGTCCAACTAAGAATTTAATTAAATTAGATTAAATTAATTTTAATCTAATTTAATTTCTAATTAAATTAGAAATTGGGTACATACAAGTCCTAATTGAACAGGAACTTGTTCTTCCTTGCAATTGGTTCATCCAATAAACTAATTATACTTGATCCAATCAAGCCCAAATCAAATATAATTAATCATATTTAATTAAACTTAATCTCAATCTTCTGGCTTAATCAAATTAAGCTAATTAGCAATCCAATTGCTAATTGATCTTCCCGCAATACTTACACTAGGTCAAACATCAATCGTATTAATTGTTTGATTTAAGAATAATTCTAAATCATTGATCAACCATCCAATTAGATTAAGACCTTTTATATATATGACCCCATAGGTTTGAGCCTATGCCGCTAGCACATAAATAAATTTTTATACCACTTGAAGGACCATCTAGCAATGATACCCGAGGTCGGATAGGTCAAATGTGTAAAATAACACTCTTAGAACTTATGTGGATATGATTTCTATATAATTCATTCTCTTGATCAGAATGCTCATAGAATAACTAGGATTTAACTGTCAACTCTGATTAGGTTGTCCACATTGTATTTTAAAATACCAAATCCATCTCATGGATTACCCCGGCCAAGGTTTTGATAAATTAAAATACAGCGATGCATTTTCTCTAATCTCTTAGAGTGGTCAATTCTATCTTGATCACTCACCAACTTTATAAGTACTTGATTATGCTCAAAAATCCTTCTTAACTAAATTAGAAATTCAGATAGTCTGGTACCAAAGCACAATGAGTTATTTGTAAGCCATCATGGCGATCTCAGGTCTAAGCGACACTTATACCCATATCCCATTAGAATAATTCTTGATAGCAGAGTGCTCTGAAGTTGATCATATTCAGTGATGATGTACCCTTACATCTCACCTGTATGCCATACCGGTGTCTCCATACTCCTTGGTTAAGAGGACAACCAACCTATATGGCATTCAATGATCTATACTCAATAAACATTGTTGTCCTAATTAACAACGTATCATTTGATCGTGAACAGTTTAAGGACTAATTGATAAATTCTCTCTTTATCAAAGTTAGATAGTCCTAAAGACTTTATCATATTAAAAAGAGTTCATTAGAAGATGTAATCTTTGTGATGAAAATACTAAAATAATATTTTATTCAATAATAAATTATTTACAAGTATAAACTAGCACAACCATCAACAAGCTGATGATTGATTTTGAGACATAATTCCTAATATTAAGTATTAATGTATTGATTGATTCATAATATATTTTCTGATTTTATATGTTTGTTATAGATGCATCTAGGAGATAATAGATTAGACATGGATCCACACGTGCCAAAGATATCTGGTGTTTAGCTGAGGGTGAGAGGGTCGTCATCCAATGCAATCAGATGAGACAACCTATCAACAAGGTTGCCAGATTGTTAACGATCTTTTTAGGAACTATTGCACAGAAGGGTCAGCTTTGTCCCTTAAGTTATACAAAATGGAATGATATGCTACTTGCATATAAACTTGAGATTCTACGAGTAGTAGAGATAAAAATATGACTTAGTATTTTATTTTAATTTATTTATAATAAATTAATTATATTATTGAATAATCAAATATCTTTCATTGCTTTTTTTCTAGAGTAAATTTTATTGAAAAAATCATGCAGGGTTTCATGGATACATTTTGAAACTTTTTTGAAAATAGATACAGCGGAAGACAGATTAAACTATTTAACCAATTTATGCATGTGATCTAATAACTAAATCTTACATCTAGGATCTATGACATATCATAATGTATGAATAAATCTAATAAAATAAATTAGTGATTGGTATTGATCATATCAATATCCTAAATCTAGAACAATTCTAGAAACCCTATATTGTATCTACGTCAGATAAGAGATCAGATATCATACCTTTGCATGGGTCGAGAATGCCACAGCTGAAAACCATCATTGTTCTTGTTGCTTGGAGTTGCATAGCATGTTTGGCCTCTATAGATAGTCCACATAAGATCGCTACACAGATCGAAGGTTCGTCGAATGAAGATCCACTTGCAGTGCTAACTTCTCATGGATCCCTCATGATAGTCGATCTGAAAAATTTTCTTCAAATCTTTTGGACCATACAAGAGATAAAGAATAAGAGGAGGATTGAGGAAGAAGTCCAACTCTTGGATCTCCCAAAAATTAAAAGGAAAATGGTTAAGAAAAAATCCTAAGAAAAGACATATCTTTTCTTTCAGGACATCAACTATTGATATTCTAAACAGATCTTCATGCCTGGACAAAAGGAGACCATCTCCTCAAGAATTCTCTTTGCCCTTTTCTCCCTTTCTTTTTAATTTTTTTCATGAAAAAATCTTATAAAAAATAGACAAGAAGAAGCTCTCAAGGAGAAACTAAGAGAAGACCTTCTTCTCTTCTCCTTGTCTTAACAAGACATCATTCATATGATGTCCAAAATAAACCAACAACCTCCAACAATATGGGCACCTCTCTCCCCATGCACCCACTCTCTCTCCTTTTTTGATTTGTGCATGGAAATCCTAGGTTGTTTCATGCCAACCACCCCTAGATAAATGGCATCACAATTTTAAAAGGGAAGACTAGGTCAAGACCTAGTCAATAAAGACCTTTGGTGGTGTCCAAGTGTGGGATGCCAACAAGTCGCTTTTGGCATGGAATTTTCCATGCTAGGTAATATGAGAGGGCACTGAAAAATTGAGCAAAAATGGGCATTGAAAAATAGTGGGCATTAGGAAAAATTCAAAAGAAGAGATGAGAAGTTTTGGATTTGTAGGACTTTTATCAAATAGAGTTCTAGACAAAAACACATTGCCACGTTTTGACCAATTCAAAGTTCATTCCAAAACAAAGTGGGGTGTGTAATCCTTATTGGCATGAGAATTCTCATGCCAATAATAAGAAAGAATATGGCATGGGAAACATTTGTGGTATGGCTTCTTAGGCACAAGGAATTAGGAGTCCTAGTCCAACTAGGACTCTCCAATATAGACTAGGTCAAATCTAATATAAATCTTATTTAAATCAAAATAAATGCAACCTAGTTAGAAGTGATCCTAGTTCAACTAAGAGACCAATTAGATCAAATTAAATTAGATTTAAATTTAATTTAAATCTTAACTTAATTAGAAATTAGGTGCACTCAAGTCCTAAGTTAAACATGGAATTATTTTCTCTTATAATTGGCTTATCCAATAAACCAATTGGACTTAACCCAATTAAATCCAAACCAATTCTAATTGAATCTAATTCTATTAGATTTGATCTCAATCCAATTTTTCAATCAAATGGAGCCAATTAGCAATCCAATTGCTAATCGATCCTCTAGCAATATTTGCACTTGATCGATCATCAATCATATTGATGATTCAATCACTGAATGATTCTCAATCATTGATCAACCATTCGATCAGATAACAATCTCTTATATGTATGACCCCATAGATTCTAACCTAAGTCGGTAACATTGAAATTAATTTTTGTACCAATCAAAATGACCATCTAGCAATAGTATCCGATATCCGGATAGATCGAATGTATGCAAAATAATATTCTTAGAACCCTGATCTATGATTATCATATAATTCATCCTTTTGATCAATAATACTCAAGATAACATCGAGTTAGCTATTAATACTCACACAAATCATCCATATTGTATTTGAAAATTTTACAAATCCTATGGCTTCTCACGAGGATTACCCAGGCCTAGATTTTGCTAAATTAAAATACAGTGAGACATTCTCTTCCTAAAATTAATCAGAAGTAATCAATTCCATCTTGACTCACATACCAACTTTACAAGTACTTGATTGCACCCAGAAACCTTTCATTGCTGTATTAGAAATATAGGTAGGTTGGCACCAAAGTATAGTGAGTTGCTTTCAAGTCACCATGGTGATCTCAGGTCGGAGGGACACTTATATTCATTGGCATTTACTAGCTACTCTTAATGGTAAAGTGCTACATTAGTCACATTTAGCAAAGATGTTCTCCTACATCTTACCTACATGCTATACCAGTATCTCTATACCACTTAGTTATGAGGACAACCAATGTATATGACATATAACGACCTATACTCGATAAGTTATTACCCTTATTAATAACATATCATTTGATCGTGAACTATTTAAGAACCATCCGATAAATCCTTCTTTATTGATTAAGTATGGTTATAAGAACTTCATCATAACTTAGGAGTTCATTTAAAAAGGATAGAACTTTTATGATGAATAAGCCAAATAACTATTATTATTTAATAATTTATATACTAACTCTAATTATCTATAACTTAGATGATTGATTTTGGAATATATTTTCTAACAACTTCCACTTGGACTAATGTCAATTAGAATAATATCAAATATCCTATCTTCCTGTTACTACAACAAAATAGATTTTTTGCGATGCAAAAATTTTATCACAAAGAATAAATTTTTATCGCTAATAATTATTAGTGATGAAAATTCCATCGCTAATGTTTCATCACAAAAATAGGGTTGCAGATAATAATTAGCAATGAAAAAAAAATTTTATCGCTAATAATGATTTTTTATGATGAAAATTTTTTATCAAATTTTTTTTTATTCCTTAAACTATCTGTGATAAAATTATTTACGATAAAATTTTTTTCCATTATAAATAATATTTTTCTCAATAAAAAAATCCATCATAAATAATTAATTATTTATGATAGATTATTTCAATCATAGATAATTTTATTATTTATGATGAAAAAATATCCATTATAAATAATTTTATTATAAATTAATTTTTTAAAAATTATAAAAAAAATATTATATATATTTTTATATTAATTATTATAATTTTTAAAAATAAAATAAAAAATCATAAATAAATTTCATTATTTCATCCATAAATAAATTTCATCATTTCATCCATCTATAAATAAATTTTGTTTCACTATATAAAAATATAATTATAAAAAATATTTTTTTATAAATATAAAATATCTAAAATAAAATAAAAATATATAAAAATAGGCAGCTGGTGATCAAGCACTAGCAATATCTAGAGAAGGAGAATGGATCGAAGAAGGAGAGTGCTCAGAGAAACTCGGACCAACTTGCTACTGTCTCATCATCTATATCATCTGCTCTATCTATGCCATCCATTCTATCATCTGCATCTGGAATAGTTAGTACTCATCGATGCGTACGGTCAACTCTGTAGCCTGCTATCGATTCTCAGTAATCTATCTCTATATCTCCACTAGCCGAACATCACAGACAACATGGAAGTCAGCCTTGATTGACGAACGTGAAGATATAGGAGCTTTGATCCCATGCCCTAGCCTCCTAACATAACAGAATCTCATACCAAGTATCCGATCATAGTCTGTGGGTGCGGTCGAGCCCTCTAGGGTAGGCTAGAATTTAATATCTATCATATGATCTTAAAAATTAAATTTATAGCTATTCTAAGTTTGTACTAAAAATTAAAATATAGATAAAAAAATAGTTGAAAAAACTTACATAAAGCTCCTAGCTCCCGATTGTCCAGCCTCCTAACCATTCGCTGATGTGTCCACTGGTAGATCTCGATCCTACCAGGAAGCTTACCACTCTCTATATCTCTCTATAATTTAAGAATAATTAATAAAAATTTTTAAATAGTTAAAGAGTTAATATATGATAAATAGAAATTACTTATTATCTACTCGATATGGCTAATGAATGGCCTCGAACCCCCACAATGCGAGGCTGTCTATCTCGCCCCATTTGCGACATTTTTGGCACATCGATCCTACATAGTTAACATTCAAATTAGTCAGTAAATAAGTAAATTTAAAAATAAATAATATTTAATTATTAAATTTTAAATAAAAAAAATTATCTGATATGTTGGATCCTCGCACGTGTGGTATATGATAGCCTAGTCCTCCATAGTGATGCTGTCATATGGCCACTGCCGCACTGCCTACACACCCTAGTCATGCACTGCAGCATACAAGTGGTGATGAATGCGATGCTGATACTCCTTGAAATGCGAGCATAAATGATCATCTACAGCTCGCCACACACGATCCTACTCAAAATCAATAATGTCAAAATTAGCCTACAAATAATAAATATTATAAGAATACAGTGCTAATTAAATATTTAATAAATATTATTATACCTGTAAGTGGCTATAGAAGATCTCTCTCTGAGGTCGTATAACCTAACACCAATCGAAGAGCATCGTCAGGGCATAGCTGCAGCAAATGATGCCTAGCTCAGTCTGCCATGGCTTGCACCATCTCCTAATAGGCCTGATATAGCCTGACAAAATCTTGATGCAGAGATGCTATCCCTCGTGCTCGCATCTCCAATGCTCAAGGGTGAGGTTCTTCGATGGACCTTGCCCTCACCTTACCACCGAAGGAGAATGGCCTGAGAAAATAATGAATAAATTATTAGGATAATAGTCATCTATAAACCTAATAGGTAAAATAAAATTAAATTTTATTATATAAAAATATTAAAATACCACTCGGGCTTGCTTGATCACTCAAACCCGCCTGTACAGGGCCCTCCGGTGACTCCAATGGTATAGCAGTGGAAATGGGGGAAGGCTCAAGGGTAGGCTAGAAAGTTGAACGTCGTTGTATCCCTCCTAGCACCATACCTGCAATGCTTCAACTATGCATATAATTAACTTGATATATAAATAAATATAATAATCAATGATAATAGTGAAAAAAGCATAAATGCTAATGAATAGATTTGTATTGCATACCATTATTGCAAGAGAAGATTTAACAAAGAATATTGATCTACTTATCAATATCCGTGACCTCCTTAATTTATAAATTTTCATCTGAATCATAATAATTGATTAATGTATCATCTTCTATCTCATCATTGTTTATAAAATGATTGTTGCCCTCCAAATCATCAAGATTAAATACAAAATCAGTTTCAACTTTATTAGACGACATATCAGCCCTATTCAAAGAAGCTGTCATAAGTTCTTCGTCAATAAGATGCTCGATCAATGTTTGTTCTTCTTCTTGAAAAGCTTCTTCTTCATGTAGATCTGAATTATTATCCTTCTCTAGTCGGGTTGGTATGTCATATACGCCTCTAGATATTATTCTTTGTACAACATGCCAATCACCTTGATATTTCAGATCCTTTAAATATATTACTTGTTTTGCTTGAGTTGCTAATATATATGGCTCATTCTAGTACCATGTTCGTGCAAAATTTATACTAGTAAAGTATGGATCGATATGAATATCGATATTCTTATTGCTAATATCCTACTATTTACATTGAAATAGGAATATCAAATATTAGGACCCATACTTCAATTCTATGATATCTATCAATACACCAAGATATTCAATCTCTTCTTCTCCTCATATACTAATTGTAGCAATCCCACTATTTTGGATCCATCTTTGCATCTCAAGCTCTCTTGTATGAAATCTCATTCCTCTAATGATACAGGATGTATAGTAGTTAACCCTTCGATCAGGATCACATGCTAAATTATACAACTCATCGATCGTACCTTCTTCTTTATTAAAATACCTAGATTTCATCTATAATATAGAAAAAATATTATTATAAATAATTAATTATATAATTATAAAAATATAAAATAATTTTAGTAAAACTTACATGGTCCCCAAATCATTTTGTAAATTTCATCCTATGTCGGTCATCAACATTTATATTATTCTCCCTAGATAGTATATTCTTATGCTCACTACAATAAGTCATCATTTTTAATTTTACATTGATATGAAAAAAATTAGTTAGAATACTAAAATTATGCTTAGATAATACTTACTCAATTAAATCTTCAACTTCTTCATAATTATTTAGAATATAGAAGTGTGCTTTGGATAGCTTATTCATGTCCATAAACTCATATCTTCTTCAACTCATGGATTGAACCATTTATTTGAATATGGATAGTATCAATTCATCATCATCCCATTCACGGTCAGCATTACGATCAACACAATTGAATCTTGTTTCGATATCGTCAAGATACATTGAGCAGAATGTGAGACACTCCATAGCTATGTATGCTTCCACTGTGGATCCTTCAGGTCATGCCTTATTGCGGACATACTTTTTTAGGATATACAAGAATCTACAAATGTAAAATAATTTAAAGAGTTCTAATACATTTAATGTTAGATATATGTGCCCTAGAAGCCAGAATTGGCTAACACTTATAATACACTTCTAGGAGCAAACGTGATGATACTATTGGTCGGGAGCAATTTATGAGTTAATAATGATTATTCATGTCTTAAATTTTCAACTCTTGAAAATATGAATTATCATTACCATTAACTCAAAGGATGTATCACAGACACTAAATACACATATGTGATAGAAAATAACCTATTTTATTGATATTAGTCAAAATTACAC